>JACATO010001527.1:217500-491846 GCA_018389105.1 Nautilus pompilius
GCTTACTTAGGAAACAGTCCGGGGTAACTTGGAAGTTCCGATTCATTACTCCAGTTACCTGATATAAGCCCCAGAGCCAAATCAACCTGCCGCTAACTTGAGAATGATCAATTGTAGCTTGTAGAAGGACAAGGGAAAGAAATCACTCCAGATACTACGGGGGAGAGGAGGAGGGGAGGTTTTGTTATGAAAGATAATGTGAAAAAAAGAGAGAAAATGGAAAAAGAGAAAGAAAGAAAAAGAAAAAAAATCAGCATAGATTCAGTCAGTGTGCTCAGTTTGGTTGTTTGATAAAATATTGCATTGTAAAAGGTTGGTCTCAATGGGCTTTGTTATATGCACACCATGTGTAACAAACGGCACACTCCGCGTCTTTGTTCGAGGCTGTCTTTCAATGGCTGTTCTGAGCAGTAGCCACACCCCCCCTTCCTCTCTGGAAACCCTATCACCTGCCTAGTCCAGACTAGGGGCTCATGCTAGATTAGATAGCCTTATCAAACCAGAAGGAACTCTTTCCTCTTTACTCCCCCCCCCCCTCCCCAACCTCCTTTCCATGTGCACCTGTTGATTACAGCCCAGCCTTCACAATTGGGTGACAGTAGCCACTGGGGAAAAAACAAACAATCCGAATAAGTGGCATTCTTAAACAGTCCCTTTAATTTCCTTTGTCTTCAGAGAGGCAGAATCACAGGTGAGTCCCATCAACACTTTCATCCAATTCTTGCAGGGAGCAGGCCCGTTTATAAATCCACTACCACAGTATCAAAAACAATACCACTTCCCTTTGTCCCCTCCCCGAAAAAAGAAATGTTTATTTGTGTTTTCCTTTCTTTTAATTATCTGCTGGCATGTGCAGGTAGATGAAAATAAGCTGGTGTGGATAGTTTGCATGCAGGTGCAAAATGCTTAAGTTTGAAGCATGCCGCTAAAATTGTATTTATTCACAACAAAACTTTTCCGTTTTGCACAGCAACTGGTTGTTTCCCTTTCATTTTACTTCTTCTTCCTTGCGCCAAATGGTAGTTAAGTGTTTAGCCAATGGCTCCATACAGACAAAAAAAAACATTGAAACAGAAGAAAAAGAATCACATTAAGGTGCCCCAAGCCCAACTGACCTTTCACCTGTATGGTCTCTAACTTTGTCAAGATGCAAATAATAATAATAATAAAGAAAAATATTTTTAAATGCTAACAGATGTATGCCTCAACATTGAAAGATCTTTACAATTTTAGTAATTAAGAATTGAATTATTGCACCTCATACTACAAACCTGGAACTAAAATGGAGATACTCTTCATTTTTCTGTTCTCAGCACAAAAGGAAACATTTTTTTTTACACACAAAAACTGCAAATAACACAACCATATATAGTTATACAGTGTATCATACTCAAAATCCGGAAAGCCATTAAAACTATGGAGATTCAAGTTTTGGTGGACACATGCCAAAGCTATATTATTGGATCTAGCAACAGTGGAGAGGTACAAAAGTACTGCATCAAGAGGCTGAGACCATGAATTACTTGACTACAGAAAAGTAGGAAAAGATACGTACATTTAGCCATACATACTATAGATGCTCAAATGAAGCGAGTCTGATCAGATACTATCACAGCACTGCCATTTAAGCCAGGTATCATTTGAATGTCTTCAGTATATGTTTAAATACAAAACACTGATCATTCTAAAGAATGGCTAGTTTTTTTTTTGTTTTTTCTTTTCAAAATGTAACACTGACAACAAAATTAAACATCTGTCTGTATATCCAAGAACATCATGCATTCTAAGAAAAACAAATAAAAGCATTAAAAACATAATAGTTGCATCTAGAATGCTAAGAATGATCAGTCACAAAGTAAAGAAAAAACAATGGAACCCACTTTTCTGGTATTAAATGAGATGCATTCACACTTAATCGAAACAAGAGCAGGTGATTTCATAAAAATGATGAGTATTTCTCACTAACTTGACAAACAGATATAAACCATTCTTGTAGATTATAATTCCATGTTATATCCCACCCTCTGAGGTCAATGGCAACCATCAGTTTCCTGATTAACAGCAGCATAGTCTTTACCTAATAATTTTTCATGGATGCTGCTGGTGATTTGAAAATTATTCAATTCAATGTTGTTTAAACAATTTTAAACCCGTTCCACTACTGAACGGCTTTACTATAGACCTGATACTATATTATAATGCAAAGGAACCATGTGACTTAATTAAAGGCATTTCATTGGTTTTTTTTTAAATTGAAAATGCCAGGTGGTAACAGAAATCAATCTTAGCCATATGAACTGGGTAAATCTTGAGACTTTAGGAAACAATTCTTAAACCGTTGATGTGAAACAACACTTTAGTAAAACCAATCTTTAATAAATACTAAAAGGCATAGTTTCCTCCCACCTCTGCAAAAACGAAGAATTCTAGTAGGGATTTACTTGTGGCCTACTACATCGAGAAATGTCATGCAATCCATTCAGTATGTAAGCATACAAGAAAGGAAGAAAAGATAATGTTTGATCACGCTGCCCTTCTATCATCCCATACTCTTCATTCATTCAATGCTAACTCTAAAAAAGAAATGGGTGGAGATTATAAACTAACTAAAGTTCTGAAAGATTAGTATTCACACACACACACACACACACACATGCACTTTTGTATTCATCAGAAATTTAAGTATATAAATTGTATAGTTTAACTTGTCTGGGGAGCCATCCTGAATTATCCTGTTTTGAGAGATAGGCTTAAGTCAAGAATCCTTAGCTACAACATAAGAAACTTTCTTTTCTTATTCATTCGTTCGTTAATTTTTGTTACCTCACCATCCTATAAATCAAAAGCACCCAATGAAACTCCATTCCATAAAAACTTTTTTTCCTCTCTCTCTCTCTCTTTTAGATGAGTCACCCATTTTTACAGATAGCTGCAGAAGTAATAATTAAATAAAATGAAGTCACTTAGTATTAGAAATTAATCCAATGTACTCACCTAAGGAATTTACCAGTTTAGCTTGAGCCTGTAATATAAACAAAAAAAGGAAGTCAAGTGTACCTGTAGCATGTAATCAAGATATACAAACTGAAGAGCAACACATATAAATAGTTCTGACTCAAGTTCTATAAGGGCGTGATTTAGTAAAGAAAGCTAAAATGAGATCTTTTCACTACTCAGCTTAACATTTAATAATAGTCAGTCAACTATTCCATTTATCAAAAATGTTAACCAATTTTCTTTTTTTTTGTTTCATCTAGAGAACACGATTACAATATTAGAGCTCAGTGTTTAATGTCTGAAAAAGTGAGCTAGTTCACACAACACACACGCTCACTCTCCCACACAAGCACACACATTCACTCTTACACACACACTCTCTCATTACCCATTTGAGCTGTGTGTGTTCACCAAGCAGTTTTGAATAACAATGCCTAGTATAAATGATATTACTGGGGAAAGTGTTATAGGAATAATGCCTCAAGCAACTCAACTAATACCGCATGTTGTAAAACAGCTAAACTGTCACCATGTGATCACTGTTGGGCAGAAGGGAAAGCACACTGACATAGGTTCGGCTTTCTATTACACATGTAACGGGCAACCAAGGGCGACAACTGCTGAGCATGATTGTTACATTTGCAAAAGATACCTAAAGAGCAGGTTCCTGCCTGAAATAGTTAGAGCCCCAGAAATTCAGCAAATACAGCCCAATACAGATTGTGTGTGTAACTACTTATAGATGAGATATAGTTGTCTGAAAGATGTCCTCATGTTTAACCCATTCTTTTGCCAAGGCACCGTGCCCTGCAGCTGCATATGCACACAGTAGCAAAATAATCATCTTTTTACATACTGATAAAAGACTAAGGATATGGAGTTGCAGGTGTGAATGTCAAGCAGATTACTATGTAAATGAGAAAAATCACTGAAATGGTGTGTAGATCCCTTCAAGAATAGCAAATTGCTATTATGCCATGGCCAGCACTTTATTTGGATATGATACCAACAGAGCAAGCATGGAATGATTGGCATGCCAAGTTTATCAAGGCCCTGTCCACAATCTTCAGAACCTCAAGCTAACTCCCCCCATACCACAGTGGGTGCTGATACTACAGGCCTTCTTCAGAAGACTTATGGACTTGATGAAATGGTGCTGGTCATCTCTTGTGGAAAGCCACAGCAGACACACTCACCACTGATGCCAGTCAAGACAGTCGCCACATGTAGCAAACTGCTTTTTTTTCTTTTCTTTTTTTTTTATGCATTAACATTTTTCAAAAAGGTCCTATAAAATGTTTTCGAGTGGTCAGTGGTCAATTGCCATGGTTGAAAGCTCAAGGTCAAATCCAAATTGGGACTAAAAAAGAAGAGTTCTAATAGGTTGGTTTTTTTTTTTGAGTATCTGTGGTGGAAGTTCTGAATAATTCTTGACTGTTTTGAACCTTGATCAGCACTCAAAAGTCCCCAACTATACCTTTGTAACTTGCTTGATTACCAAGGTTATTAACTCATATCTTCCCTTCTAGCTATGAGATTCCCGCAGAGAACTAACTTGGTTTAGTGCACCTTCCTTGACATGGTTTCTTTTCACCCTTCTTCACCAGCAGGCTATGTGGCTTTCCTTCCGCATTTATTAAAGAAACATTCTACTAAGACTTCCCCTGCCAAAGTCAGAAGTCCCAAACCCCTCATAGCGCAAGACTGGCAGCATTTCTATCAGTCAACCATAGCACTACACTTCCTCAGCAGAGTTGTATCTGTTGAAGCCATTGATACATAACACAACTGCTGTGAGATATTCTTAGTTGAGAAAAAGTCAGGACAAAAGTTCACCAAAAAAAATTAACCATTCAAATATTACATGACTCCAAAATATATAAATTAATAAAAATGAAATTATTTAAAGTTGTTGTTTTTGTCATTTTTCATAAAATTGCTACATTATAAAATTCTAAATAATTATGTTTAATTTATTTTAGTTTAGTTTTATAGTTACAAGGACGCAGGAAGTCATCACGGCTTATACAAGGCTACTTTAGCAGTTACAAGGACGCAGGAAGTCATCACGGCTTATACAAGGCTACTTTAGCAGTTACAAGGACGCAGGAAGCCATCACGGCTTATACAAGGCTACTTTAGCAGTTACAAGGACGCAGGAAGCCATCACGGCTTATACAAGGCTACTTTAGCAGTTACAAGGATGCAGGAAGCCATCACGGCTTATACAAGGCTTACTTTAGCAGTTACAAGGATGCAGGAAGCCATTACGGCTTATATAAGGCTACTTTAGCGGTTACAAGGACGTAGAAAGGCACCACGGCTTATACTAGCTTACTTTAGTAGTTACTATTTAGAAAACTTGTGTAGTGCCATAGTGCCAAATTATGTGTCTGCACCAGAATTCATGGTCTAATTTAACCTTTGCTAATCATTTTCCTTTGTTCGCTTCATTCCAGGAATTTTTTTTTCTTTTTTCTATGAGTACATCGTCAATCATTAACAAGACAGCAAACATCTCTGACTGGTAAGTTTATTTTTATCTTTTCAAATTATATTGTTTGGGATAGAGGAATAATAATGAAGTAAAGTATTTATTTTGCACAATTTTAGCACATTAAAAATACCTAAAAGTTCAAACTAATGTTTATTTTTTTAATTAGCTAAAGAATAATCTGCATCTTCAATTAATCTGTAAACCAAAAATTAAAATAAGGATGGTCTTGCTTATATAAGCAGAATAAGTCAACACATATTGGCAGCCATGCATTCACCAATGCAACATCCCGCATATTCCACACAATCAATTTTTAGTGCATAGAGTTACATGTATATTGGCATGACTACCAGAAAATATATGCATGACAAAATGTGATACAGAAAATATCTATTGTCAATCCATAAATCATTTTTAAAATGCCCACCATGCATGTACCAAGATGAAATAGCAAAGGCCGTAATAGCATCCAGCCGAGTTCCATTTGAATGTCTCTAGTATAATACTCAAAGAAATCAATGACATGTTTAAATATACAGTAACCAAGGAAACTAAAAGAGTTATCTCTATCTGGGGCAATCAAAGAAACAGCATTACATGAATGCTGTGTGCAACATCAATAACATGGAAATGTTTTACTGCCTTATTACTACTGCATGTTCATGCTTGGCTGATACCAGAAACTTAAAAGTTAAAATTAATGTGCTGCCACGTCAGCACAAGTGAAAATATTCTAATTGGCATAATTAAATGTTGTTTGTTTTTTGTTGTTGTTTTTTTTATATACCTAATTGCCTCCTCTAGGTTAAAAGAAAACTGTCAGTTTATTTACCTGTGCACAGGTGAAGAACTCCACCACTAGAGAGTGGTGGTGAAAGAATGTCTCATCGTTACTCTCCGCTGAAATTGTATGGAAAGACAGGTCCTTCCAAGACAGGCAAACAAACATAATCTGTCGAAAGACCCTACTACTGGAACTCTTCAATTTTCAGATGTGGGTGGGAGGCTGAAACAGCCTGCTTGTGATGAAGGAAAAACTCTACCAGAACCAAACAGAATTTGTGGGGGGGCGGGGCAGCAGACATATAACACAACTGAACAACTAAGTTCAGCAGAAAAATAAAAACCACTGGAAAGGGCAACATTTAAGAAAACAAGCCTGCATTTAGAACCTTACTGAGTTGGCAATCATCGAGTCAAGGCAAAAAATTGTTTTCCACTCTCTACAACCTTCTAGGAATTCTTTCACTGTCACATCACTGACATTTTAAGTTGTTAATTTTTATTTTTTAAGGGCACATCACAAATCATTACTGAAGATTCCACTGCAAATCATAGATCATGGGAACTACGTTGCTGAACAATGCACACCCATTGTTTTGTAGAATAGTCATATTTTCTGACACACACAAAAATCCACTGAATATATATATATAAACAAATAGCAATAAGAAATTCATAGCATGGCATTGAAAAAACCAAATCAATTAAAACCATTTATTTTCTGTCCTTTTAAAAGAAGTGCCATCCTCAGATAGCGATCCCCTCCCCCTCCTCAACCACATTATGAATGGAGTCTCCGCAATCTGCACAAATGGTCAAATCAGGCTCGGCAGAAGAGGGCTCACACCCCACCCTGCAAGGTTCAGAGAGAGACAGGGGGGTCACTTATGAAAGCCAGCATTCACTAAACAATACCCCGCATTGCAAATTGCATCCCCACGACCCATCTAAATTCACTTTATTGTTGCTAAAGACAAAAAAAAAACAAAGGTTTAATTGTTCCACAAATGTATTCTTTCAAAATCATTTCTTTTCACCATTTAAATGCTGCTTTCATTATATAAAAGCAAAAAAAAACAAAAAAAAAACAAAGTCATTATATCCAATGACAAATATATTATTTTGTACAGATCTGATCAATCTTTAGGATTTTAATTTGAAAAGTAAACAAAACAGACTTCACGAGGAAGATTCACTTATTTTTTTGCTTTCTCAAATAAAGTTATCCCCCCCTCCCACCTCGAGTTTTAGTCATAATATAATCTGATACATTACACATACTTAATTTTAATTAGTTTCACCACAACATCTTTATTTCTTTCTTAAAAATTTGAATTTTTTTTCTTTTTTTTTTGCCTTTAAGAAGCTCCCGAATCGATATTTGGCATGGACTTTCTCACTTCTGTTGTGCTCTGTATTTTGTCTCATATTCTAAAAATACGAGATTCGCATGAATCAGCAGCAAGTAGTCTTATCCCCACACCCCTTTAAATCCCAAATGAAAATCAGAATTGTATGCACACCACTAAGCGATTTTTCTTTTTCCTTTACATCCCTAAAAAAACAGAAGAAAAGATTAACCCTACAGTTTCCACGGCTAACCTGATTGCCGTTCTCTTCTTATAATATTTTATTTTTTTTTTCAGCTTTCCGTCGCCATTACACCACAACACGTTCATCCGCATCATCCCCAACTCCAAGCTGGTTTTAAGAGAGAGAAAACCTCTTTTTTTCTGTGTTTGAATGCTGCTGCTTCTTCTTTTTTTTAAATATTTTATTTTTATTTAACGAAATTAAAAGGAAAAGTGAAGCTAATGGGAATTTCTCGGATACAAAAACATAAGCAAGTTTTTTTTTTTTAAAAAAAAAAAAAAGGATCCATTGGGCAATCAAGGAATTGCAAGTGATATCTACAAAACAGCTCAGGTAGAGACACAAGCAGCGCTGATAAAGCTTCGGCTGGCAGTTCCATGAGAGAAACTTGTTACATTCATACTGGCAAGCTACCCAATAAATCACAAAGGACTACTCTCCTCGTATCCCCACCAATATACTAATAGCTTATTTATTAGAGATGCTGGAAGGGGGGGTTAGGGGGAGAGAAACTTTTCTAAATAGACATTCTAAATTAACGCAGACAGACAAACAAACACCATCATGGGAAAAGAGAGCCATTTGACTGTTGCCGACTAATTCCAAGAATCGCTTCTATTGATCGCAGTCCTCGGTGGGACAATATTTACAATATTACAGATAAACAAAACGCACACAAGGGCCATTTCAGTCATAATCAAATAAAACCAATGAAATCCATATTAGGAGCTGCTGCTACTGCATTTTTTTATTCCCCCCTCCCCTTTAAAGCAAAATCTTTCTTCTCATGAAAACCTGATTATGGTAATAGTAAAAGATGGGGGGGGGGGAGAAAAATCATTCGTTAATCAAAACATTTGTAAAATATTCTGCTAACAAAAGATTAATTGCCAGAAGGCAGTGTTCTGACCAGCGTGCAAGGAGGGGGGGGGGATATGAAACACTGGGGAGTGTGTCCAAAGAGCAGAACAGCCCCTTCAACCCATTACCCATCCTGCCACCTGTCCTCACTCATTATATATTCAAAGGCAACTCCATGCAATTAATAGTGGATAAATATAACATTTCAAATCAGGCCTTTGTTAGAACAGGTCTCCTGCATGGGCACAAAGCCCCCAGCAGTTGACTTGATAGGGTCTTGTGTGTAGAGTGACGCTGAATGGAGACAGAGAGAGAGAGAGAGAGAGAGGGGGGGGAACGACCCTTCTCTCCTTTCCAAACCTTTGTGGGGTCCTTCTATGGCTTAGGACACACCATGACTGATGGTGAGCAAGACAAACTCTGTTGCTGACATGTTAACTAAATCAATAGCCTGGCTGAACTTAACTAGAAACATCAAACATGATAACATATATATATATATATATATATATATATATGTGTATATACCTTTCTTTTTCTCCCTGTCTGTCTTTTTTGTGTGTGTGCTCTCTGCAGTGCTGATACTTGGTCTCGTAAAATTATCCAAAGTTTGTTGAGCCTCTTCCGTCTCCAATATCAAAAACGACGGAACTTTTTTTAGCTTTTCTTTAGCTCACCTCATCCGGCTATGTACATTTCCCCGCCACACCAATCAATACAGGTTACAGAAAACAATTTCTCCTGCCTGTAAACCAAACAGAATACTTCCTGATAAAATAATATTGCCTTTTTTGATTCAATCCATGGATGGAGGGGGGGAGGGGAGAAAGCTCTGATTAATCAAACGAGATAACAAACAGTCTGGAGACATACGCCTTAAATCACTCCGGCCAGCCCTTGTCAAATCTCCCAGCTGGGAGGGGGAGCTCCAGGTAAAGTAGAAGCCATAGCCAAAAACTACATGGCTACAGCTTTGGTTTTGTTTTTCTTTTTTTTTTTTTAATCAAAATCAAACTGCATCACCTCACTCCTACTCTTCTCCTCCCACCAACCCTTGGAATGGCAATTAATGGGGGAAAATTAGTTTCTGTCACCCAGAGGAGCCTGTTTCTAACTGAAAAAAAAAATAAAAAATAAAAAATAGCAAACATGAGGTGAGCTAAAGGGGGTGGTTAGGGGGGCCCAGAGGCACCAGTTTTGAAAGCTCCCATAGTGTGCAGGGTTAAAAGAGGAGTTAGCAAAAATGAACAGTAAGTACACTGATAAATAGGAAAAACAAAGGGAAGGAAAAAAAAAAAAAGAAGCAAGAGAGCAGGTTTCAAACCTGAATCCACCCCCCCTTTTTGAAACACGCTGATCTCGTTCAGAACTTTAAGACCATCAAACTTCACATTTTCAAACCCCCTCTCCTGCCAAAAAGCTGAGCCCTCATCCCCACGCCCATCCCTCCATAAGTATACGCAGTTCTCGGTTTATCGTGCTTAAACTGAAAATTAAGCATTTCTCGTTTCATTCTCAGTCAGGGAAACATATATATATATATATAATATTAGGTGTCCGATGTTTAAAGAGCATCTATCAAAGTTTCAAGCTCCTTTTCAAAGATGCTGGGCCATGGTAAGTTGTGTGCGCGCTGTGACTCATCCATGTATCAGTTCATTTGACAGGGGAGTTAGCTCAGTTCCTTCCCAGCTGACTCTCCGATCATCTCCTGCTTTTAAGCAGATGATTTCTAGTGGGCAGGTTCTTCATTAGGTTCGCTAAAGTCAAAATACATCAGGTCTGGCAGGGTTAGGTAGACGAAATGAGGAGACCAAAACCCAAAACGTGAAGAGATCCTGAAGAAAGTAAACCTTCTTAGAAGTCACCATGGCAATGTCAGGGCTTTAGATGAAACATCCAGTTGTAGTTAGGGAGTTTCTTTGTGTACACACACACACACACACGACAATGGATAGAGGCAGTGAAGGTCTAGCTTGGCTTAGCATATTTCTGGACGAGAAATTATAAAACTATTGGGATATCTATTAACAAAATTATCCTGTAAATAAATTAGCAAGAACAAGAACAAAAAAAAAATGGCATTGCACTTATATACACCAGAAAGTTTTAACAAATTTTGGTTCAGCAATATTAATGAGAATTGGGCATTAAGACTTAAACAAGCACCCACTCGCACCCACACACACAGTTGGAGAAACATTTATTGTAGAATTTTGGCTAACAGCATTTAATTCCATTCAGTGTTGGTAAAATATTTCCCAGCATAGCTACCAACATGAGCAAGTAAAATGCAAACAGAAAGATCTATAGTGATATAACCCACCATTAACAAGTCAAATTTTATCTGATTTGTGCTAAGAGCCACATAGAACCAACAGTTGATGGACAAAAATAATGAGAGAAAGAGAAAGAGAGAGAGATGGAGAAATGATGTCAGTACAGAGAGATGACATCAGTACACAGAAATGGAGAAGGGAGATGAGAACATAAGCAAGTGAGATAAAGGGGGGAGGCACACTGAAACAAGAGGGAGAAAGAGAGGTGGGGGAACAAAGAAACAAGCAAGGGAAAGACAGGGAACAAAGAAACAAGTGGGGGGAAAGAGAGAGACACACACACACAAGTGCCAGAGATGAGGAACAAAGGGACAAGTAGGAAAGAGAAAGGAGGGAGCAAAAAAAACAAGAGGGGGACAAAGAGATAAGTGGCAAGAAAGGGGCAAACAAAGAAAAAAGTGGGAAAGAGAGAAGGGACAAAGAGACAAGAGGGGAAATAGAAACCAGAGAGAGGGAACAAGATGGTAAATAAAGAATGGTAACAAAATGCTTCGAATAAAACCACTCCATTAAGCAAAAAAATTTTTGTTGTTTCATCAACAAAAAGATAATACACATCTAAATATATATATCTTTTTTAATTGCATTCATTTTAATTACAAACTATCTACTAGGAAACATTGCTAACTGAATGTACCAAAACGTGCTGGAATTTGTTTATTTGTCTCTTGACAATAATATTGTTTCATTTTGTTCTTTCTGCTTTTATCATTAATGAAAATACAACAAAAGAAAAGGCTGACACATTTGTGATAACTAAAAGAGAAAAGAAATGTTTTTCTTTCTGTTCCTTCGGATTTCAGTCAGAGTTCTTGGCCTTGTTTCAAAATGGCACACTTTAGTGCCGATTTTTACCTTAATGTTAATTATTAAATGCTAATTGTTTTGTTATTTTTTTCTGCTTGAAAAACTGCAGAATCTAACCTAATCTGGTAACAATAATTATCAATGCACTCTGGAATAGTACGGTATTTCCAATTAGGAACCTTTTGTTCTAAAGTTTTTAACATACATCTTTTTCATTTTCTTTCATTTTCTTCCAATGTCTCTTTCTAGAAGCAAAAATGAACAAGAATTTTAACAAATATTAATGCTTTTGTCCTGAAAAATTTAAAAACAAATTTATGCAGTCATTGCTATTGTTCACCATAAACCATGTAAGTGCAGGTCCAATACTGAACAATAGGTATCCATAAACAAGGTTGTATTTTGACAAAATAGCAACATGCAATGCTGTGTTCAATACAGCACCCTGGCTTCTTGTAAGCTTAGCAGCAAGCAACAAGAGACAACTGAACTGCTTAATAAAGAAAGATACACCCGTATGGCAAACCAATCATCACACTTCACGCAAATTTCAGCAATAATACTACATCCGTTGGACATAGCGGATACTAACTAATTTCAAAACACAAATATGCTGCCTTTTTTATTACTGCCAAATATAAACAAAATTTTTTGCAAAACCTTTTTTTAAAATTAATAATAAAGATTTGAGCAGCATCCACTGTAATAAATCTGGTGTTTGTGCATTAATTCAGAATTCCATCCACCGAAAACACTAATAGTGCACAGAACGTGGAAGGATACAAGATGCATAATGGATAATCACTACAATGTAGTCATAAATAAATATCACTACATGATGCCATGCCAAATTTCTCAAGCGCTGTGTATAGAGTCAACAAATTTTTGTTTTCCTTACTTTCGCTGTCCACAGGTATACCCTGATTTGTGTGTGTGTGTTGGCTTCTAGCACCTGATATCATTAAAGACAGTGTGTGTTGGGTGGAGGGGAGGAAGATATCCATCCATGCATATGAATCCAGTGGTGCTGGGAATCTTTTGTTTTAAAAAAGGAACCTAAACCATAGTGTAGTGAATGAGTTTAATCTTTAAAAGGACAAGTAAATTTAGTGTTTCAATAGTTTGTACAGTTTTAAGAAAACAACGGGATCAATTCATTGAGTTTCCTGACATTTATCTACCTCCAGCAAAAGTATATTTTTTCTTTAAAGACGAGAGGAGAGAGGGTTCTGTACTTAGTTTCTGTTATTAAAACAAAACAAAAAAGGGGGGAGAAATTGCAGAAGAACACAAAATAAGAAAATAATTTTAAACAAAAACAGTAAACGGATGCAGTTACTTTTTGGCGGTAAAGAAAAATTGAAAGCTGTGTAATCCAACACGGCATGAAAGAGGTGCACAAGTCTGCTGTGTGCCCAGTAAATGGAGCAATTAGTATGATGTGCAGAGACACTAAGGGAAAATTTAAGTCTGAGATTCCCTTTTGTCATCGTTGTTTTGTTTCATTTTTTCTTTTCCCTTCGTGGATGCAAAGGATGTGCATTATCAGAACTGACAAACAAACAAAAAAAAAAGATAGCCTGTTATTATGTAGGGAAAGGGAGGGGGGAGAGACGACAAAGATAAACCTGCAGTCCTCTTTGTATTGCCATTCCCACATTTTGGTAATTCCAGTCTAATAATAAGACATCAATTTCAAAGACGAGTAGTCGCATCCCCCCGTTAACAACTCAAAAACAGGGGGATGAGCTAGCTGCTGCTCTCAATGCAGGTCACTACGGGCTTGGCAATGAAGCAAGAGAAAAAAAAAACATTAAAAGAAAGACAAGCCCCCCCCCATTCTCGACAATTCCCCAAAATAAAGCAATTACCTTCAGAAAGATGTCCTGCGGCACGAAGAGAAAAATGCATAAATTGAACGAGCCAGGCACAAACTACTTCCTCCAAAATACGAATGGCGGCAGAGTAATGTTTTTATGACTTGTCTCCAGCTCAAGGCTAAAAAAAAAAAAAAAAAAAAAAAGAGAGACAGACCCAGGAGGACTATTACGTATAAAATGGTCTGCAATATCATAGCTGGCATTGGGCTGGTGAACGATACATAATTTCCTCCGCCCCGTCTTTAATAACCATCATTTGTCTGCTTGTTCCGAGACTTGGCGTTGTTGGTTTTTCGCGCAATTCATTTGTTGTCCTGGCTCGGTCGAGGACAGAGATGCGTCCACTTAATTAAATCATCTGTCCAAACACAATATTCGTTTGCAAGCAATATGATTTATTATCATCAACATTACCACCATCTACTATTATCGAATTTCCCATTAGGGCCTCAGCAAATAAGAACGTAAAAAGAACACACCAGATGGGAAGCATTTTCCAGATCTGTATATAAATGTTATGATACTCAATTATAACCCATTAGAAAACAAAAACAATAAAAAGAGGATAAAGCTTGTAATGTCCTTTAATTAAAGCTGTAATGCCTATGAAAAACAAGTTTATATTTTCCTACGAAAAATATTACCTGAATGCATATATTCTAAATATTATCCTTGAGCAGGCTGAAGAATGAAAAAAAACTTTAATTATTGATTATTAATTGTTTATTGCCACCACCTATTTTACTTGTAAAACAGTTTTATCCCTTATTATTAAATTCTGGTAAAATACAAATACTAATATTAAGTATATGGTCTCAAATAAACAATATTTATCTTTCTTAAAGTACAAATGTAGAGTGATAATTTCTGTGCATTAAAAAAGATTAATTATCAATGGTGACACACTGGTAGACAAGGTTTCTTCTGTTAATTATAATCATTTAACAAGGTTAGATACAGATGACTACACTGTTGTAAATCATAATTACAAAGGTTTGTCAAAACTTCGTGCAGCCCAAAAGCAGAGATTTTTTCTCATAAGTATACTGAGTTTAAAAACCTGAAATTGAAGATATCCACATTGTTCATCCATACTATTTCTTAACATTTGTTTCCATAGCTCAAAATTGTTTATGCTCGTGTTTCAAAGAATATCGACTAATTTATGCTGCCATTACAGCTTATACAATGACCAAAAGTTTGTAAAATATGAGAGAGTGCAGTATAATGGTTACAAAGAAGCAGGAAGTCATCAGAGCTTATAAAGCAGCACAGGTTTGAGAAGTGTCCATAAATAGTAAAGTATAGTATGTTACAAGTAGTCAGGAAGTTAGATCAAAAGGTTTGAGAAGTTTCCATAGATATGTAGTATGGGAGAAGAGATGTCATCACAACTTATACAAGGCTCCAGCTTTGAGAAGTATCCATAGATAGTACAGTGTAGTGGCTACAAAGAGGTACAAAGCTATTGTGACTTAGACAAGGCCCCATCGTCCATAGTTTAGAATAGTAGTTACAAGGAAGCAAGAAGAAATCAAAGCTTAAGCAAAGACCCCAAATTTATAAGCATTTATAGATATAGTATATAGTACAATGATTACAAAAAATAGCAGCTCATACCAATAAGTTTAATTTTACAAATTTTCATAAACTGGTGGTATAGTTTACTACATGTGAAATATAATGATCTTCCATTAATTTCTTATAATAAATAACATTTTTCTTTTTTACTATACTTGCTATTGTTATGGTATTTACATGCATAGAAAAAATTGTTTACATTTAAGAAAAACCCACTTAGAATATCTGATAAAGCAACTCGAGAATTCACTTTAATTATGGAGATTTTATTCCTGGAATAAAAATAACCTAGAAGCCTCAGACATGTACAGAATACAAGCCTTTGATTCCTTACAATGTGTGGCATAAATAAAACTTATTTTCTTAATAAAAAATTTTATAATATTCTTTTCATAATATTTACATGTCAATGAAAATGTTTAAAATCTGATGCTAGATGTTAGGTTGCTATAGCATGTGTCAAATGGCAAAAGGTGTTTGTTCACCGACAAGTAAATGCGCTGACACGAGCAATTTGCCAATGGCCAGAGTATGAAGCAGCTTTAAAAAGTGTATCTTTGCACATATCATCGTTAGGGTACATCAAACGCCCCATGATTTTTAAAAGTGTCTGTTTTTGACTTGACCCTAGATTAATTTTTCTCCATTATGTAAAAAAATAATTCCTGCAAAATTTCAGAAAAATTCACATTTGTTTGTGTGGGCCACCTGATGTTTGAAAATTTGAGCTGTTCGGCAGGTTCAGAGACCCGATCTTTAAATATTAAAATTTTTCATAGCTACTTGCCAGATATAGCTATTTTTTTTAATGGCAATATTTTAGCCCAAATGACATGATTTTTTACCACTTTACCAACATTTTTATGCATTTTTCATCTATATATATTACATTAACATTACGTCAACTTACGTGTACGGTACACTGTACATAAAGACAGCATCAATGTTATCAGATATGCAGATATGCATAAATAATCCATGTGGAAAAGTTCTGTTCTGCTTATTTACAACGTTCAGATTGTTCATTTAGCTGTCAGTCTTTGCCTTGCATTTTCGCAGATTTGGAAGAGACTGATCTGTCTTCTTCCACAACTCAAAGAACATTTTGGTGGAGATCCTCACTTCTTGATGCAGAGAGAAAATCAGAACTTAACTTCACTCCCAACTCAGCACAGTCACTGATGACATTAAGTGCATCAACATGAGCTAGGAAGGCTTGATAGGCAGCAGACTCTGGCCATGCTTCAACAGGCTGTGCGCTAGGAACTCATGATTTATCTCAAGAATGTTCATTGTGAACCACAAGTCCCTCGATACTAAGTCAGCAAGTGTTGTAGATTCTTAGATGTCTGAAGGAAATTTTGGCATCTCCTTAATTCTGCTTCAGCACATTCTTCACTCTGCTGAATTCTTTGAGCCAACACCTTATCACTGGGTCCAAATATAGCAGTACAGTCTGTCTTCATTGACTGCAGAAACTGCAAGTCTTCAGGATTTTTTGTCAGTTTTTCTGCATTAGCTGGCCACAGCTGAAAAGTTTGATCAAGTTTAGTTTCAACTTGTTCAAATTTAGAGAGGAGAGCTGGTGAAGAATGACGATTAACAGGTATGCTTCTGAGTTTGTTGTTATCATCCATGAGCTTTATTATTTTTTCACATGCCTTGTGCTCTGTGATCATGGGAATATTGGCTTTCCCATAGAATGGCACAACTTTGAGAAGTACAATTTTTGCACACTCCCACTTTGTTTGGTTCTTCGATATACCCTTTTAAAGATGGTACATCATACAGCGTAGTACTTGTCAACATGTTGGGAGTCGTGAGCAAGTTATTTGTGAATCATCATCAGTAATGCCTTTTCCAAGCCCAAATATGGTTTTTGCTTTACATGTCCCAGGAATTGATTGTGGCATATTAGTTGGTCTTGCTTTACAGTCTGACTCTGGATTTGATGAAGGTCCAGGTTCTGCTTTATCAACCATGGTTGACATCAAGAAAAAACACCAATGTGCAAAAGGATGTAGATATTATAAATTGAAACCTAAGTTAAAATATACCAAATCAAAAAAATGCTACCAAACACTTTGAAAATATACCAAATTTTTGATTTTTGGTATATAAATATACCAGTTGGCAACCCTGCCTTGATCAGTGACTAATTTTAGCAACATAATTATGCAATGGAAATTCCCACTTCTTTAGATCGCATGTATGTTGTGCAATAGGCTCTAATTTTAGTAATGTTTGTATTAACCTTAAAGGCAATAGGAAATCCCAATTTCTAGAAATTTCTCCTTAGTATTTGTAAGACTGTGTGAAGATGCTTTAATGCGTTGTTAATGGGAAACACAAAACCAAAAAGAAGAATTCAGCTGTAAGATTGTTTCATTTCAGTTTTATTATTGTAAACAGCAAGTTGTATATTAAAATTATGTAGGAATGCAACAACAATGTCATATTATCGGACATCAGTTTGGCAGCAACACAGTATCCAATGATATACATCTGGAATGTTAGTCATTTTTCTGTAAAAATATTGTTTTGAATAATCATATTCATTTCAATTAGGACTATCAATATCAGATGTAGAAATCATAGTTTGACAATTCAGTAACTTTTAATTGACTTTTATGGTATGGATTTGCATATTACCTTTTAAGCCTGCCGAATTCGACAACCTTGCGGTCAAAATTTTCAAACACATGGTGGCCCACCTAAACCAGCTTCAAATTGCCTAAGATTTTACTGTTAGTATTTTTTTTTTCACAAAGGAAAACTTTTAGAGTAGGGACAGAAAAAAATCTGATGGAAGGGGCGTTTGATGCACCCTAATCATCGTGTTAAGTGGCCACACCAGAACGCCATAAAGAAAAAAAAGTTGCTTCGCTAAAACTGATTGCTGCCAGACATTACACCTTTTCCCTGTTTTGCAAGGAGGCATTACTGGAAAATGGGTGTACAGTGAATCCACGCAAAGTGGGCCTTATTATAGTATATGGGAAAAAATGGGGGTGTCTTCCTGACATCTCCCAAAGTCCCTCTTTCTTTGCTTGCAACTACACCTCCACTTCCTCGTCACTCTCAAGCTGTTTGATAATTTCATTTTTTTTCTATGTCACCATTACCTTTGGTTTCTTCAAAGGGGGGGGTGTCACAATGCAAGAATATAATCCAGGAAATGCATAAAAACACAATAGATCCATGCAAATCACAAGCATGAGAGAAACAGGCTGAAGTCAACAACAAGGCTCCACTTGAGTCACGGTTTGCGAGCTAAGGCAGTGTTCCACTTCTCCTGGCCCCTGCTCACCCAGTCCCATGCAAAAGTTGGGGGGGAAGATGTGGTTTTGCTTCTTCAAATTTGCATGTTGCTGTTGGCACAGAGAGCATCAGTGCCCTCTCCTCTCACCCTTCAGTTTCCTAAACCAAGCCATGGAGAACGGGGCACCAGGGTTAGCTGCATGCCTACCACAAAAAAGGGCCCCTACTGCAACCCTTCAGTTCTTTTTTTAGGCTGGTGAAGAACAAGAAAAAACCCAGCCAGACAGGTATGCTGAGCCAAGCCAGACATGGTCGGGACTCGAGCTCCTTACCTTAGCACCCCAGTAGTCTACTGCTGAAGCACCATGCAGCCCATGTACGTGACTATGCACGACTATTATTTCAATATCTTCTGGAAATGTTTTTAAATATTTTTCTTTTTAAGTTATTAAATTTACTGTTTAGATTTCCTTTATTTGTGGTCGCCCGCTAGAATACATAACATTAAATTTAAAACAAACATTTTACTTGCAGCCAATGCCTACATTTTATACACATTATCCTAAGAAACATAATTCTTGAGAATGAAAATAATCTTCCAACTCTCCTGTTCTCCAAAAATGCCAGGAATCTTGATAAATTTTACAATGCATTCTGAAGCATTTCGTGCAAGTAAAAAAAAAAACAAACTGAATACCAGAAACTCTACAGTCAGATCTTAATTTATGCAGGCTTCTTTCCTCCAACAATTATGTTTTCTTCACCAAGGCCAATCTACAGTTATTTTATAAGAGTACTTTCCAGTGCTTTAATATTGTAATGTTGGTCCAAATGCTTTAGGCATCTTGATGAGAACAAAAAAAAATACAATCATGGGTATAATGTAATAAAACATTTATCTGTGCTTTAACAACAATACAGCTTCTGGTTCTGAATTGCATCCTTTCGAGAGTACTACAAGAGTAATAACGCAGAACATCGAGTAAGGGAGGACACACATTAAGCAGGCAAGCAAACCTGTTTATAAACAAAGCTATATACGTTCGTTGACAATAACCCTGCAGGACAAACGGGTGAGTCCACATAACAAGTTTATCGTTATTTATAACTTAACATTTTACCTTTTTGTTTGCGATTGTGTGTAAATGTTAAATGTAAAGTCACTATCTCAAAAATTAGCCATGGTAGGTATAGAAAAATGCTGGAAACAGAGCTAACATGAACACAGAGTAGCCTCCCCGCCCCCCCCCCATTTTTTGACAGTACTGCAAGCTGTCCCTCCATCCAGACTTTGCTGCATTAGTTCATTCAAATACTGAACAGTAGCTTTCTTTGTATATTAGTGAACATATAAATAAGATAAACAAACTCATCTGTAGTTCAAAGTTTATTCTTATGACAGCAACCTATCTACTCCCACCATCAACAGATTGGAACAGTCACTAGTCTTCTTTCTTACCACAGCTAGAGTTGTAATTTATATAATAATGTTCTTTGTTTCTAACTTGCAGATAGAAAAAGGTATATTTTAAGGTTTAAGTTCTTTATAGTTAAAAAACACATGGTTATGCCACACAGACACACATGCACACAAATTTATGAACCCACAATTTCAAATATTGTTAATGCCCTTTCAACATTTTATTGTTAATGAAAATGCCTTATTCCTCAGAATACACCTCATTAATTGTGATGGTGTTATTTTTTTATCAAAACTAAGCCACCTTTAAAGTGAATAATTATTGCAGCTATTTAGGACCTGTTCAGAGACTTCTTAAAATGCTGCCTTGTATTGCAAATACTTCCATAGCTAACTGATAATATTGGTCAGTCAGGTTATTTTTCTTCTTGACTCTTCAATCTGGTTTATCCCACACAAGTTCAGTGGAGTTGAGATATAGAGACTGATAGAACCAAAGCATAGTTTTAAAAAGTCCCAATTATTTTCTAGCAAGGTATTATGTGTCAAGTCTGACAGCCAGCTTCAGATCTGTATCATTTATCATCTATCAAACAACACCCTGACAGAATTGCAAGACAATGTAAAATGTGATGATATCTTTCTTTTGCACAAATCCCATCAAGTTTTATGAAATCATCAGCCAAATAAACAGCAAAACAATCCCATACTTTCACATTTCTACTGCCATACTTAATAATTGTAGAACAAGCATAGATCACTACATACTTTTCTATAGCCTTTCTTCTAACTTACTGCTGTTGCTTAGAACCAAATATTTCAAACCTGCTCTCATCTAACCAGAATACATTACGCCATTTCTTCAAGGTTTACTTCTGATGTTGTCTATCCCAGCCAAATTGCTTTTCTCCTTTCTCATTGCCATGTCTAAACAGGGACTTTCTAGCTACTACTTTGCCAATTAATCCAACTTTTCTTAACAACCTTTGGTTGAGATGCTAAATATTGCAGAGAAATTGCTACCTGTCAAAAAATGTTTTGCTCTAGAGTTTTTTGAACCAGCAACTTATCTTCCCATTCTGTGGTATTTCTCTTTCTTCCTCAGCCATTTAAGTTCAAGTCTAAATCAGTTGACTTCAATCTATCAAGGGATGTTCACACGCCACCCATTTAACTTCCTCTACAATTTTCCATTGGGAGTAACCAGCTTTATGAAGGAAAATAATTGATGATAGGTTTGTTTCATCTGCCAAACAAAGCAATAGCAATCACCAATAATGAATTCCATTAATATTTATTCAAGAGGACAGTATCAGCTAACAATTATTCAGATTAGTAGTACGAAATGATATTGGGTAAACATGATAACATCAGCTTTTGGTATAAACTAAATTTAACATTCATAGAAATAATTTTATGGGGCCACAATTATGCAAAAAAGCTTTAAGTAATAACAAAGCAGTGGTTGGTGTGTAGTACGTTAAACTGCCATGGATAACGGCCCAGATTTGGTTCTCTTGGGAAGAATCCAACTTCAGTTGGCAACCTTCCACAGCATGGATTCTTTTCACTCTTTTGTACAAATCAGTCTGCTTGCTTCCTCCCATATCTAAAAACAAAGATTTCCAGTAGGGGTTTCAGGTACCTGTGGTGGAGATTTCACAGGTATCTCAACTGGCTTGCTCCTTAACCGCTGATCAAGAGCTCCCCACAAACCGTACACAGGTAATTCTCTCAGTCACCAAGGCTCAAACAACTCCCCCTCCAATATCCAGAGGGATCCACAAAGAAAAAAGATGTTCATATATGTAATTTATCTGATCTGTGGTGGTATTTTTTGCAGGTGTTAGCATTTTTATTCCCAAAAAAGTGTTGAAAAACCAGATAAATAGGCTAAAAAATTTTAAATTTTTAATTTTAAAAATAAAAAATGGTAATAAACATAATTACACACAATACAAATGGAAATATTTCTAACTTTATCTGTTTTGTTTGCTAATATATATTTTTTCCTTTAATACCCTATCACATTTATAATAATAAAATAATATGAAGAATAATGTGGCACTAGAAATCAGACTTCATGAATTTACAAAAATGTATACATTATTTAAATGGTAACAATCAAAGGAATCAGATATTGTTTTGTTTAAATTGTTATCCAGAGTTCTTGTATATTCAATCCAACAAACCCGAAAAAGACAGGCTGTGAGGGCATTGAAATTTTATCTACTAGGCATAACAAATAACGATGGCATGATACCACTGTGGTGCAGACCCTTAACAGGTTCATAAACTATTTTAAACAAAAAAATCAAGGTGCAACAACATAAAATACTAGGCTGTATGGTCTAACCTAAAATGTCTCCCTTTGTTTTATACAAACAACAGAGTTTGAAAGAAACCAGAATCTGAAGCAACTTTTTCCAAACAAATGCATCAACAGAAAAACCTTTGGCGGAAGTTTCCTAATTGCAACTAAAAGGGGGCCAATATGGCCCTTCATTTGGCTTAGAGAAAGTAATAATAAAAGCTGAAAAGTCCCTTGAATTCTCCTCCAAAAAATATCATCAACAAAAATAAAAACTGGCTAACAAAAACTTTCTGAAGGGCCCTATTTATTTCCCCTTTTTTTTTTCATTTCACTACACTAGATAAATTTTATTCCATGGAGATTATAGTATTTAAGTATCCACTTATCTAAATATCAGGGGAAGCTTTTTTTTCCTCTAAGATTCAGAGAGAGAGAGAGAGAGAGAATCATTCAGCTTTGAAGTCACAACACAAAAGGCCTACTGCAGAATCAAAACTTCTGATACCAATGGAGACCAAGTTAATTGAGACAAAGTTAATATATTTTTGATGAGCAGGCATTAATGCTCCAAAATACAAGCGATGCATTAACATTGTGATGAAGCTGATTAATTCAACCGTGAAAATACATCAGAGCAAAATGATTTCATTAAAAGTGCATCAAAAGCTTAAAAGCCATCTGATAACTTTGCTTCACTGGAGACTTCTGAGAGTGAAATATAGTGTCCAAGGAATTGGAGAACATGTATTTCACTGTTTCAAACAGTCTCCAGGGATTGGAGGAGAGAAGGAGAGAAGTGGGGGTCGAAAGTGTTTGCAAATGCACTTTGTAAAGTGAAAGGAAACAACACTGCACTCTCTGGAGCCAAGCGCAGTAGTGACAGGGGACTTAATGGGAATGGAAAATGAATGCATTCTGCACACTGCCTGTCATAATCAGGCCCATCAACAAGAACTTCACTGAACATCGCAGTGGCAGCAGCATTTCCATCGACTACAAGAGATTACCAAATGACAAGCAGTTTTTAAATCAAATTTAAAAAAACAACAACAACATGAGACCACCCTGAACTCTGAGCAGACATACAGAGAGGAAAGTTTCTGTAGCTGGTCAGTTTTAATTACATATATTTCATGTTAATAGCTTAAAATATTACACATTTAAGACACAAGGATATTATTATTTTTTTTTTTGTAATGCAATATAATTCTCTGACAGAATAATTAAAGAGAAGAAAGCAGACAGAATATCATGCAAATGGAATTGATAAAGGAAGAAAAACAAGAAAGGAGGGAAAAAAAACCTTGTTTTGATCAAAAATTTATAAGTTCGGTTCCAATTCAGGGGAGGTTGGGATTATCAAACTGCAAACTTTCACAAAATCAACTATTAAAAAAAACAAAAATAAAAGGTTTCAAATAATTATCATCATCTAGGGAATTACCAAATACAATACAATGCATAAATGCTGTTTAATTAACTTAATTCACAATTAATTATAAGATAAAGACAACCATCCCATCAAATTTGATAATTTCAGTTGTTTTTGCCCAGACTGAGAACCATACAAATGAAAAACAGTTGACTCATTGCTACTTCCAACATCAATCGTTTCTGGGGCTACAAAATTTTTTTCTGAATAATTAATAGCTTTTTAAACAATAATTTACTTAAAAACCATATTCCTGGATTTTGTCAAAGGTAAAATAAATTAGTTAATGAATAAATACGTACATACATCCACTATTTAAACCTGGTAAGGCCAGCAACAAAGCAATACAAAAGAAATTTGATCTTTTCCCTTTTTTTTAGCATCCATTTACCTTATACAATAGATGATAAAATTATCAAAGATTAGACATGTTTGTTTTTAAAATATAATAAAAATCTGGTTGCACCAATGAAATTTGTCCCAAATGATTTTAAATAATTGATTACATTGCAGACTAATTTTATTACCTCTGGGAGGAGGGAGAGAGTGAAGGAAAGATGTTAATTCAATGTGTAAAAGTGATCATCAATTATTCAATACTCTTTACATAATGTTTAGAGAACACACTAATTCAACAGATCTGGATCCATCAGGTTTAATTACAAGGTTCCATTAGCAAGGCCAAAGTGCAGACACTGAATTTGTATCTGATAAATTTTCCTCTTTGAACCTTTTCATGTTGTATTTACACACACACACACACACGACAAGACAAGAGCTACACAATCAAAAACACAGACATACACATATGAGATAGAATCAGACACTCAGACACATAAGAGATTCATCCAGATGACATATACATGCACACACACACACACATATATATAGAGATAGAATCAAACACTCACAGGAAGAGATGCACAGACACAAACATACAGAGATAGAGATACATGCAATCATGCATGTACACGCACACACAGGTACAGAAATAAAAAGACACAAAAGAAATACATGCGAACAAGCAAGTAAATTAGTTACATAAAGTTGTTTGAGAGGACTAGTGTGGAGAGATGTTCCTGGAATAAATCATTATTAAAAGTCAGGTTGAAAAAATGTGCAATCAATGGTCACAATCAGTTTATGAATGAAAGATTTATAACAAAGAACAGTCAGGAAGCAGAGGATGGAAAGAAAATGAAGCAAGTTCATGAATGTGTTTCCTATGTCATTAATAATTTTGCTGCCAGTATGATTCATTTTATCATTTTGTAGCAGACAAAAAGAACACATGAATCAGAAAAAGTAAAGCATCTCTGTAGCATTTGTGTGTTGCTAAAGATTTGGTTTTGATCAGTCATTCTGCACCTGTTGCTTTTAGGAATGAAAGATATATCAGACTTTTCCTACCACCACATTATTAGTAGCAGAACTAGTTGCTAAACCCTAAATTTTGATGTTCATTCCA
This sequence comes from Nautilus pompilius, assembly GCA_018389105.1. Lineage (NCBI taxonomy): Eukaryota > Metazoa > Mollusca > Cephalopoda > Nautilida > Nautilidae > Nautilus > Nautilus pompilius. The sequence goes on from JACATO010001527.1 coordinate 242,734, forward strand.
GGTTCAGTCCTCTGCAAACACCAGTGTCTGTTTTTCTTCTGTAGGTACTGTGTTTTTGGAGTATAAGTCAAACTGGCTAATTTTCTTATTTTTCTTTCTTCATTCACAGAAACCTCAATGTGTAGTCACAAGGCCAGATCAACCACAGTAGTTAGAGAACATTACCAGTCAAAACAATATTCATATCCTTCGTAAAAACTGTCCGTCACTACGCATCTCTGTCTGTGGTACATACAGGATCATGAGCATTGATGAGCTATATTATGCCTATAACTGACCTATTTTGTGAAACAATCTTCCAGATAAATGAGGTGTTGAAATAGTTTTTCAACATGTTTGTAATCAAGGAGAGAGATTTGAAACAAACTGCAAACATTATCATCAGTTCTGGTATTGAAAGCCCAATGTCTATTTTCAATCAGCAATCATCAAGTGATCCTGTATTATTTTTGCATGTTGAAACACCTACTTCAAAAAGCCAAACACGTCAGTTCTGGCTATGTTTGACACTTTTATTTGATTTTGAGATATTACAATTAAAGCACACTCAAATTCAGAAATTCAACTCCCAATTTCATTTTTGATAGCACGAGTTAATCAGTTTGTTTTCAAGTTGACCAACACTTTGGATTCCTACCTAGGCCAACACACAGTTCAATATGCTCAGCTGTTCTCTAATTGGATGATATGGTTCACATTTCCAAAAAAACCACCATGGTGAATACTGTACACCAGTGAAAGAAAGATAAGGAGAAATGTGAAAACAGCAATCATAAGGTTGCAATTTGTTTGGCCTTTAGTCTAGTTGTACAAGTACTAAGTCCACAATGCTGGCATCCACCTAGCTTTAAGGCCATAATTTGCCATCTCAGTTTTCTTCATTGTCCTTAACATCCTTCCCTTTACACCACTCCCTAAACATTCCTCACTGTCACCACATTTCCTGTGCATGGCCATATTACCATCATTTACTTCAGCAAGTTTAATTCCAGCTTAAAAAGATTTTATATTCAACTTGCGTGACTTTATGGGAGGCATTTTGAGATGAGGTAGAGGATTTGTTGGGGTATTTATACATATAATTAGAACTAAAAAGGATAAATAAAGTAATCAATGAGCTTGCACTTGTTAGAGTAGACAATTTCACACGTTTCATCCCAATCAGAAAATGTTTCAGGTACTAATTTCTGTCTGTTTCAAATGAACAATTTCAGTTTATTTCAGAAAATAACACACTTTGGCATTTTTTTGTTTTCATAAAAGCAATTTCAGTGGCTCTATCCATAGACAAGTTGATTGGAGTATAAGGCGAAGCCTAGACTTCCAAAGGAAAAATGTATTAACTTATTTGTCAAAAAATACAAGAATCTCCTCAGTGTCAGAAGCTGATGTGGAAACCAAAATCTGTTCCTTGCTAAGTTGTTGATTATTGACCAGATGATACTATTTAGGGTTCCTTCAGTTTATCAGTTAACAGGGATACTGAGATTTTCCTAATCTCCACACTGGGGATTACTTAGTGATATTAGGTTCTAGATCCGTGTGGATTGCCTCTTTCTCCTTTTCTGGTAGTTGCAGTGCTGAGTAAGTTTGTTCACATGACATAGTAATCACTTAACCATGTGTGCCATCTCCTAATGCTGAGTTTTCTATCAGATCTCCTATGCACTTCTATTCTGGCTTAGGTGAGTTTCTCTCGTTTCACCAGTGCATTTCTCACAACAGCCAAGTTGCCTGCTAATGTTAAAAATTCTAAACAAAAGTATAGTAAGAGATTACTCATCATCACCTGCTTTCTTGTCTAAGGCTAAAACAAGGCCATGCTACCAAGCAGAAATGGAATCCCTATATGTAGCACAGGGGAAACAAACAAAAAAAATTTTGATCCCTTTGCCTAAATACAGATTTGTATCAACAACAGACAATGTTAATGGCAAGCTGTGTAAACTACCAGTCTCATCTGCTGTGCTACAAACAGGCAATGTTAGAACATTTCAAGAAAAGCTTTTAACTTTCTCAAAGAACAAGATTTCAACATCAACATTTCTACGTGTTTCACTCGTAGTTATTAGAACAAAGATTGCCTACTAGAAGCCACAATTACTAAAGAAAAAAGTAGCAAAATGAGATGGGAGGAGTGAAAGTGTCAACTAGTGGAAAAAAATCAAGTATAATGTTCAGATTACATGGCAATGCCATTTCCAGAAATGTAGATGAAGAGTGATCCAGCAGTTAAGGTTATCCTTGCTTCACATAGTGGCTGCATGAATTCAATTCTCATGTGGTTGACTCGGCCTGCTTTAAAAATAAGTTTCTGGCATGAACTAGGGATGATAGGTAGTGAAGAAGGACACTACCTACCTATCCCATCTCATTATTCCTTGGTGTTAAAAAGTGACTCTGAACAACCCACCACAAAAGAGGTCAAGTGCTTGACAGCGACATTTAGTATACTTGCAAATTGTTCCTGCATATTTTGTGACTTTTAATGACATTTGTTTGGTGAGAATGGTTAAAGGCGATCAATTCTTTCACACAATTTGTGAAATTTCTTGTACAGCAATTGTAGCTAAATAATCCAAATTCTCTAAGACAAAAACATGTCAAGATTTTGTTCCACAAACAGGGGTCTTGTGCAAACCTGCTTCTCTCAATTCCGTGCTGCTATTGTCTATACTGTCTTTGTATGCTATGTTGGTATAAGTTGTTTGTGACTAATATAATCTCAGCTGTGGAAATACCTCAAGTAGCCACTTTTGCTGAATGGTGGTGGTGGGGGGGGGAGAAATAGTTCTATCATCAGTCAAACCATAGAGAGATGGAAATTTAACATAAAAAACCCCATGTCAAAAGAAGGTCGAGAAATGGAGAGTGCTAGTGTCAACAAAAACATGACAGACAAAGAAAATGGGGATGTAAGTCGGTCAGCTGAAATATGTCAGAACAATTTAATCATCTGGCAGATAGGACATCAACCACTATACTGAAAATAGGACAAAGAAGGAAATCAAAAAATAATGTCAGAGCAGTAAACAGAAAATTGTTTTAAGACAACAGTAGGTCATCCATAATACCAATGGAATTGGAATGCAGGTAAATAACTATTTACCCACTAAGTTTTAAATAATGACACTATGGATATGTATTACGAGGTGTACTCAAAAGGTATCCGATCTTTGGCCAAAAAAACAAGTAATAGTAAAAACTCACCATTTTGATTTAGTTTCCTTCAAAGTATTCGCCTTGGGAGTCTACACACTTCTGCCAGCGTTCCTGCCACTGCTGAAAACATTTCTGGAAATCACTTTTTGGGATGCTGTAGAGCTGTGTCGTCGAATTTTGCTTAATGTCCTCTGTTGACTCAAATCTTCTCCCTTTGAGTGTTTTTTTTAGCTTTGGGAATAGCCAAAAGTTACACAGGGCCAAGTCTGGGGAGTAGGAAGCCTGATGAACAAGTGGTGTGTTATGCTTGGACAACGTGGGCGGAATGAGCAGGTGTGTTGTCACGGTGGAGTTGCCAGTTCTTTGCTGCCCACAGGTCGGGTCGTTTTCGCCGCACAGCTTCACGAAGGTGACGAAGAACCCCCAGGTAGTATTCTTTGTTAATTGTCTGACCTTGTGGTGCATATTCATGGTGCACAATACCTCTGTAGTCAAAAAAACAGGTCATCATCAGTCTTGCTTTCTTTGGTCTTGGCGAGGATGGATGCTTCCATTGGGATGATTGCAATTTTGTTTCAGGGTCATAGCCGTACAGCCATGTCTCATTGCCAGTGATGATAGTGTTCATGAAGTTTTGATCTTGGCTAGCACACTCCAGCATGTCCTGGGAGATTTCCTTTCTGTTTTCTTTCTGCTGGTCAGACAGAAACTTTGGTACGAATTTGGCCGATACCTTCCTCATGCACAAATCTTCTGTTATAATTGACTGAACTGACCCATGGCTGATTCCAACTTCAGCAACAATCTCCTCAATAGTCACACGATGGTCTTCATAGACTATTCCTCGAACCTTTACAATCATTTCGTCGTTTCTGCTAGTCGATGGTCTGCCACAATGTGGCCCACTGTCCACTGAGGTGCGGCCATCTTTGAACCAGTTGTACCACTCCTTTATTTGTGTTTTTCCCATAGCATTATCTCCAAAGGCCTTCTGAATCTTCTCGATAGTCTTGGCTTGCGTATCACCAAGTTTTTGGCAGAATATGATACAGTATCTTTGCTCAATGCGCTCGGTCATCTTGAATCAAAAAGAAAAATCGCACAGCACACTTCACGTCTGTACTCAACGCGTCACTGCGGGCGACTGGCGCAACCTACAGACACGAAAATTTTTGTGCATGCTCAGGAAGGACGTGGCCACCTAATACCCTTGCGGATTTTGCTCACGCATTATTATTTTGTTCAAACAAATTCAAGGTCGGATACTTTTTGACTACACCTTGTATGCTGACCACTGAAGCCAGATAGTTATTTACAACATTCACATTTCCCATGCCTTCTAGATGACAAAATTTCAGGACTTTTCCAGAATTTGACACTAAACTTAAGATTGTATAAAACAAGTCTCCATTCTACCAAAATTATCTTTCAGAATGACAAAACTAAATAAGTTATGTAAAACCATAAATTAGCTATTATTTGATTCCTTTTTACAACGTTATATTACCCAGAATTTTTTATAATTTTATGAAAATTAAGATGTACTCCCACTACCTAAGCCAATGGACAAACAAAGTTAATCAAAAACTGATAATAAAGCAAAAAGTAGCAGCACATGTGTAATACTTAATGTTTTATCATAATATAGCCTTAAAAGGTAACAATAAATCCTCAAGACTTTACCAACCTTATTTAATAACAGTCTAAATACCCTTTATACATTCTCACATGATGTTTTATCATAATGACGTGCTTGATGATGATGTTGATTCACAGAATCTTGTAACCTTCACAAATATTTTCCTCAATAAATTTATAAACTACTGCCCATTTTTATTTTCTTATATAATCTAATAAAATTAACAAACCATATTTACCATTCAAACAGTATAGTATTCAGAGGCTTCAGAAACAAAATGGCAATTAGCAGTCAGGTGGTGGCAAGTTGTAATAACAATTTTTGCCATTTTGTTATTTAAAATGAACTCAAACAAATTGAATACAGATAACTGCAAGCGTGTTGTATGTACAAGAGTGTCTGTGGCTGGTGAAACGCACTACATATTCTTTGTGCACATGCATGTGAGTATTAGTTATTAAAAGCAGAGCTTGAATGAAAATTCCACCCCTCCCTGATTCCCTTATCAGACATGGGGGTTAGCAAGTTCAACAGTAAAATAATATAATTTTCAATAATATGGTTATATGCAGATGTTCACAGTCATATACTGAACTCTGCTTTTAGCCACATTTGCCAACTAGAATCACGAGATTTTTGATGCAATGTTGGACCACAAAGTAACTGATCAACACAACAGTAAAATAAATCACTTTACTTTTTTGGATTTTGCTTAATTTTTTTTTTATTTCTTATATCGGGAACTTTTCCAGTCCAGGAGTATCATTTTTTTTCCTCCTTTCCCTGGACTCCCAAATCTGTAAACAGGTGAACTTAAACACCCGGTGCACCTGATGGTTTTATCAGTGGGAAAGCCACAAAAAGGATGCACCAAACTCTACGCCAGATGCCATTTGATAACATCAGACAGTTTCATCGTAATACTAGAGACAAGGAAATAAAGCCGCACTGAATAGAGAAATGCAGTAATCGTATCCAGACCTTGGGATTACATCTGAACCACCAAAGTAGGTCACAAATCATGGTTAATTTTATGCTAATACATGCATAGCGACAACAAAGCAATAAAGTTCCCAAAATTAATCCTGCATATTAATTCCAGTAAACATATCAAAGGACAGAGCAAGGTAGATAGTTTTCTAGACAGAGGATAAGTAAATAAGTAAACTACAATAAAATTCGGGTTGAGTATTCAGATTATTAATGGCTTGAAACTTGAAATCCAGATTAGGGGAACCAGGCCCAGATTCTTATAAGATAATCATTGCCAATCATTCCTTGAAGCTTGATGAAAAAGTATTAGTAAGTTTCCCCTCTTAAACTTATAAAATTATTATTATAATCCAAAATCTTGGGTTATGCAGTATTCAAGTGGTTAAACCAATGGATGCTAAAGCTAAAGGGCTAGGTTTGCAAAACCAAACTGCTATCATTGGAAACAAACTGTCCTAGCATGGTTTCTTCTTACTCATTTTCCTCTCACCATCTATGTGAGTTTACTCCAGATACTCTGGATTTTCCCACAAAAACTCTCATAGGAATTTCCCTGCTAAGTCTAAAAGGCGGGCCCCCATGTAGAGCAGAATCGGCAAAAACAATCATGGCATTAAGCTTTTTTTTTTCACCAGGGTTGTCTGCCCTAAAGACAACAGTATATGGCACCAATAACAACATTAAAAATCTTAAAAGAAAGCTGCTTCAATAAGCAATAAATTTCCTTTTTTAAATTTTTTTAAGGAGTTACAAAATCACAACTTTAATAATGACTGCATTCTACAAACAATACATAAACTTTAGCTATGACCAAGGATGCAGTCTAAAATGGATGCCATAAAAAGAAAAGAAGATAACATTCATGGCTCACCAGGGATTTCTGTGATTCATTCCACTGATGCAGCCTTCCACATTCCAACATCATAAATCTCAGTGGTTATGTCCAGCAGTTGAGTCGTGGCATCGCCATTGCAATTATTAACAGGAATTATCTCCTCCAAACAAAAATGGCAGTTGTAGAGCTTGGTCTTTAGCAAAAGCATTTAGCTGGATGACTCAGGCATTAGCAGCGTATAGTGTCTGTACCCAGTGATGTGCAATGAACCATTTCTAGATTACAAACACCTACTCACATTAGCAGTCTTTTACATCCACATAAAATATTTACACAGGAGGAATTCTAATTAAACCATTTTTTTAAAAAATGCTTCTAATTTTCCTTTCTTGGTACATATTTTCAAACTATTCATGCGAAGTTCAAAATCTATATCTAAAAAAATTATTCCATTGTCTAATCATGACTTAAATTAAAAGGTAACTTAATAAATCTGATTTTGAGGTATTAATTTTACTTAACAAGTATCATTAATAATCACAGAGCAACTCTGATAAAGCTACTCCAGGGTTAAAAGCATTTTTATAGTTATTTACATGCATTGTTAACCATTTGAAGAGTATGCACACATTTCCAAAAATTCTCACTTTTTAATTGTATAAATTAAAATGTGAGAAAATGTCACAACAGTGATTTCTATGGATTTAAAATAAATTTAAACTTTTGGCATTGCATTGTTAAAGCATCTATGGACAACACTATGGCTCTCCTGTCAAGAAGACCCAAAAAATGTCAAGTGCATTATAGTTATGTAGGATGTGTTGTATGTTTGTGAAAACTTTGATGCCACTACTTTTCTACTTTTACTTCAAGCTACAAGAGAAAATAGCAGTTATGTAAATCATAAATAGTGGTGATATAAGAAAAATATATGCTGACTTACATACTCCTTTAAATAATAAAATTATTTTAAAAAAATTTATCAGAAGCTGACAACTATATGCACAATAGGAACATTTAAGGAAACCCAGCCATTGCTACAGCTGAGTTTCAGTTAAATGCTCATGTTTGTTCTATGAGATTCTTATAAAAAGATGCAGAGGCAAACTACAAATACAGAGGATGCAAATAGTTAACTCTTCACCATTTCAAACATAAATAAACTAACTTCCTATTGAAGAAATAAAGAATTGCCAAAAATGCCAAAGGACATTTAATGGCAGTATCTGCTGTCAGGCTGACAATTAACTTACTCTCCCTTAATGGATACATCTCATGCCCTTTCCATATCTCTAATGTTATTTAATCTGACAGTAAAAAAATACCATTTTTCTTTTTATAATATTATGCACTGCTCTCTGATAGTAATCCATGTATAATTAATTTTCCTTTACTTATAAATGTTTGTACAACATGATCTCAACATAGATCTCTCCAACAGGGGTGCTACAATAGTTTGTAAGCAGAAAGGGAAGAGTTAAATCCTCAAAGGTTAACCCTTTTTCCATCGGGACTAGTAAAAGATAACTTTTGAAAGCCCTTATGTCAAAACCTTGCATGGGGGCACTACAATAGCATACAAGTAGAACAAGTAAACTCCTCAACCTTTTGTCCACAAGGGATAGTCAGAGAAAGATAACTCTAGAAAGCTCTTTTGTCAAAACCTTGCATCAGAAGATGCTATTTAAAGCATCAAGAGACACTAATGTAAAAACTAAAATATTTAGACCATCAAATAGATTTTCACAAGTTTAAGAGACTCTGTGGATGTGACATTGTTGTTTTGTGGCAGTCAGAGACTATTATGTTATGTAGTCCCTTGAATCAATGCTCAATGTAAACATCATTATTTCTCACAGTCAGTTATTTAGTTTCTTTCTCCCTCTTTAGCAAAGTTCTACTCTCTCCCACAATGCATTTCCTTTCATCCTCAGAATTTTTCATTTTTCCTATAAAATTCAAAAAAAAAAAACTTTTATTTACATAATTCATACTTTGTTACCAATAAGTGTGTGTGTAAAGTAACAGTTATTTTTAAGGAAAGACCAGTATTCAAAATCCTAGATTCCTTATTTTTGAATATAACTGTATGAAATGATGTATATACCATCTAGGCATCCAACAAATGTTAAAAAGTACAAAGTATTTCTTTCAACAAGGAAATTGTTACCACAGTAATAGTGGCCATGTTCAATTTTTGGATAAATATTTGCTACAACTCCCTGAGCAAACTGAGTATATGTACACCAAACAAGACGCAGAATTTGTTCAGCAATGTAATTACTATAGTTTTGTATGAAAACTGTACATTTTAAGAAAACAAATATATTTCAGATTACCTGGTGTTTTTCTCTTTTCAGGATACAAGGCTCCCACTGCATTCCCTCCAATATCAATTGACATATTGCAAAATCACCAAATTTGAATGTCTGTAAATGCTTCAACTTGTTATGCTCAACATTTGAGCAGAAAATGTTGAATAGTTCCAGAGATAAGACTGTTCAAAATTCAATAAAACTGAGAATTTTCCTTCAGAAAACAGCATCCAAAGATGTACAAGTATACACTAAATCATTTCAAATCATTTTCCAAATGGAAAGCTACCAGAAAGCACTTGGACTCATACAAATCTGTCTTTAGAGCTTTCTAGCTATTCAGTCTCACAAAAATAAGCCTGGTCATCAGCGTTAGATTTAACTCACTCAATTCCTTCAGTGCCCTTCACATAAGCAGTCTGCACTATATGCTCACCTGCACTGACTGCCATCAAGTCCTACATCCTGCAAGCCACTTCTGTCCTCTATTGAACTGGAACGCAGCCCTGCCAAGCCTAGTAGCCATGCAAAAACTGACACATAATTCTGTTTACTCTTCAGTCAAACTATGCTATTGTTATTCCCATATACTGCCAGGGTTAAGTGTGGGCTTCACAATTTCCAATGTTGCTTGGTGCATCTAGATTTGTTTACAAGAAAACATGTAAATGATTGGCTTGGATTTGTAAACAAAGGCCTTTACTTAGACAATTTCAAAGTGAAGAGCTATGATGGGACCATACAAAATATACTCTTTCATTGTGTGATTGGCAAATTTGATGAGGAAAATTTACTTTGGAAAGGTAGTTGGAATTTTCAGTCAGTCTACATGAAAACTGGAAATTAGTCAAAATGTTTTCGTGTCTGCTGCTGTTTTCGTGCCATTGTCAAGTGAAAAGTTGGTCTCCCCTTAAAATACTGAAAGCAGGGTGATATTGTAATGCAAAGGTTCCCAACCTTTTTCTAATTTTGTACTCCTTCTGTCTCATGGTGGCAGCTCAAGTATCCCTTTACTATGTTTGCCCTCAACAAATGTTACTGCAGTTTCGTTAAAAGCCATTTGCAAGCTAAAAAGGTCTACCCCCTTATGTACCAAAATCATAGTTATATCACTGGTTCATATTTAGCTAAACAAGATAGTCTGTAAAACACATCACTTCGGCCTGAGGCATTTAGCTAATCAATCCCAGGTGCAATGGAAAGACAAACATCTTTCTCATCCCATTCATCATGTCGTTTTCCTGTATTGTTTTAATGCTAGCCAAAGCAAAGAATCCAGCTTCACATAAATATGTAGTTGCAAATGATAGCAAGGCTCCTTCTTTGCTTTCCATGTCAGCTCTTCATATTCATTTGAAATATCCAACCAAAGGATTGTGTTGTTTCATCCACAAATCTCATATTTCAGGCACGAAAAACGTCATTGCTTAGCTCAATCAATTTATCTTCTTCCTCGATATTCAGGTTACGTAGCAGGTGCTTTTTCATAGCATTGTAGGCAGTCCTGATCAATTTCCAGTGGTTTCCATATCAATGAAGTACACACTGAATTGGGCAACAAGCCCTAAGAGATGGGTGTTGATTACACTGAAGATGTCCACTGCCTCAGGTTGTGCATCAGTGTAGTCAGTCAGATGAGTAAACACTGAAATAACACCTGATCTCCCATGCTCATTTGTTCTGCTTTATCAGTGAACCCTTTGATTTCAGCACAAAGATCAATTATATTGGTTTCTGACCCTTGCATGCTCATGTTCAGCCTGCTAAGTTCATCAAATGCATCTGCTGAGCATGCAAGTTTTGGAATCCATTTAGGATCACCAAAGTAATCCATCGTGGCAGAATTTTGCTGTGTCAGGAACCTGGCTACCTCAGATTGCAAATCAAACACTCTTTTCAGTGGTCCACTTTGGAGTGGGGCAAAAGACCATGGTATTCAACATCCATTTCTTTACACATGACAAGCAAAATACGTGTTAAGGGGTCTGGCTTTGACAAAATTGACTACTTTCATAACAGAGTTTAAAAGATAGGTCTTCACTTCTTTAGATGCCAATGCCTCTCTGTACAGAAGAGTCGGTTGCAATTACCTTTGGTGCCACCTCTTTAGCTTGCGTGGGTTGAGACATTTAAAAATCTCTGTGATGGCAGTGTCAGACAACAATAATCTTCAACCTTTTCTTTTCCCAAACACAGCAAGCAAACACTAAAAGACATCAGCTGAATCATCAATCTGAAGTGCATCAGCAAGAACTGCTTGTATTTGGTCAATCAATTACCATCAATTGAGATTCCATGCCAACAGCAATCTCAGAAATTCTCTGAGAAACAATGTTGTTTGGCAATGGTGTCTTTTTTAGTTTCTCTGCCTGCTTGCTACCATACATAACTTTGTGTATGTCCACAGTGGCAGGAATAATTAAAAACTCTCCAATTGTATGTGCTTACCGGCACACTGCAATGTGCAGTGATACGAAGTACGAAGCAAACAGGCTGACAGTGAAATTCCGCTCGGAGTCTACTGACAAGACCAGGATGTTTTGTTTCTAAATGCCACACTAATAAAGATGGCTTAATGCGCTATTTAGGAGTTCTTCCAAGCAAATAACAGATTTTGGTATCAATCTGCTGTCTTGCCCGTGCAAGTAAATTCAAACTCGGGTAAACAGCATTGGATTTATGCATTCTCTTAGTCAGAGTCACTTTTCTTCTGGAAAAAGTTGTCTATTTTTATATGAATTTTATAAACAAAGCTTTTTTTTTTAATCAGGTGTAAGGGGTCTAAGTCTACTGAAGAACACATCCATCTTGCGCAGTACAGGTTTTTCTACAGAACAAGTCACTATGCAATAAAGATGAATTTAAAATCTACTGAATATATTATCTTCAACCATTATTTTCCTTAATCCTGTGTATTGCCTGCAATCCATTGATGTACCCTAATTTGGAACCTTGGTTATAATGTGCCACATGCTCTCTGCTCATGATGGTGAGCATGAGACCCATCCAATGCCCAGATTTCTCTTGATCTTCTGTACTGGCCCAGTTTAACATGGGTTTCCTCCCAGATCTTAATCAGAAGAGTTCTGTCAGCTATGTCACTGCTGATTAAGCACACATTTTAAGGGCTGTACCATTTTTAAAATCACTGCCACACAATCTGCTTTATACTTCAGCATTCTATAATCCCACTACAAAGTTCATGCTTTCTAGGGATCCCTGAACAAAACAACAACAACAAACCAGTTCAATTTAGGTTAACACTAATCTAAATCAGTCAAGAAAGCATAACTATAAATATTAGTCGAGCTTAACGGGGATAACATGTTAAGCTTTTGATAATAATATGGTTCAGTGAGAGGGCATCCTGGAAAACAAGTTTTATCGATTTCTTGCCCAAGTAAATGTCATCAAACCTATCAATTGCTTGCTCATGCATCATTTTAGTTGTAAAACAACTGACAGCCTCTGCCCTGTGAAAGCTACACCAAAATTAAGATGTCAAGAGGTAATCATGGGTAAATGTCATACCTGCGCTATTAGGCTAATAGGAAACTAATTGCCACAGGTACTAATACACAGGGCAAACTGCACCATTAGTTTGCAGTTGTCGGAAAAATTGCTGTGGTATTTATGATAGCTAGCATTCAACATATTAACCATTGTTGTTGTTGTTGTCGTCATAACCACTATTTCACTCCACCGTCCAGGACAGGGCCTGGAACACTATAGAGGGGTGGGGAATAAGATTGTATGGCATAGCAACAGTGATGCAAAGGTCCCCCAGTGCAATCCCATTTCAAGCAAACTAATATATATTAACTAACTCTGGTGGTAGAAGGACAATGCACAGCACACTTGTCTGCTATGGACAAGGACCTGGATTTGATTTTTGCTGTGATCTGCTCAATCCAGGTACTTGTGGTAGAGGTTCCACAGTTAACTTTGAACCTTAGCCACTGTTCAAGATCACTTCCACAAATGCACCCAGGAAACTTGCTTGGTCACCAAGGCTGATGACCCAAACCTGACCCCTTCTAGCAACATTTTTGCAAGATGTTCTCAAGAACTCGAAGTCAGGGAAAAGCTTTGCAATGAAAAAAACTGATGGCCTGAGTAACACAAAGACAGACAGAAATTGTTAAGAAATTTAAACTTTTAATGATCATAAAGATTATCAATAATCAAAAACAAAGATGCTCATGCATCTCATCTGAAGGATTTTGAATAATACAACCATATCTACAGAATGTATAGTTTTTACAAGAGTTAATTTGGACGAAACATCAAACCATTATATGAAACAAGCTGTATTTGTACAAACACAAAAAAATTCCTTTTAACTTGTACTGATTGTCCTTCCTTACATCAAATTCCTTAGTTTCAATAAACTTCAGAATATTTAGCAATGTTTATTCATTGAAAATTTTGACAGATCATGCTTACAAAAGCAGTCTGGCCATCTTGAAAGGTAGCAGCTCCTAGTTAAATGGGAATTTGACCATGTTTGGCCAATCAAAGACATCATACATGATGTATAATAAAAAAAAAAAAAGTAACTTTTTTTGTTTTTCTTACTCACAAATACCACCTTCAGGGTTGAGAAATGTGAATATTTAACCCCTCTGTATGCGATGTCATCAGTTTTTACCCATATCACCTGACCCCAGCCGAAAAGCACTAGTTAGTATTTATGCTGAACTGGCTGTATATTATTTAGTCAGCCCACTAGTAATACAAAATGTGTGGTTAGAAAGATGAATGAATTTGTCATTACAAAAGGTTATAATGACAAAGATGCTGTGTGTTACAGCCCTTATTACTTGACATGTGCTGAGAAATATAGATTTGAAGGGCAGTGGAATGCAAATGCACCCCAGATGGTTTGAAGGGTCAACAAAGATAGCATATAAACTTGTAACAAGCTACCAATAAAATTTAATCAACAACAACCTTGCACTTTTCCATATCCAACCATTTATCTTTGCTTGCCTTGTTATTTTTCAAGAGTTTTTCATAGTTAAACTGCCCCTTCTATGCTGGAACCATCAAAGTTACCTAATACACAGTGGAAATTTATAAAAGTAAAATGAAAATCACCTTGTTGGCATAAATTACGTGCATTTGACCAGAAGCCATGAAAACACAACATAAAAATAGTTGTTACTTACCCATCCATCAGATGCATGCAACTATTAATGTAACCCAGGATCCAAAACACAAGGTATGTAGGGAAAAAAAGGGGCTGCGTGATACTGGAGGCTATGGTCAGCCTAAAGGTGCCCATCAGACTTTCACCAAATGACCTAAAACCTAGCGAAGCCCCTGGTGGAAACCCATGTGGAACCAGGCTGGTGAATACTGAGAAGAAATCATGTCGGGAAGGTAAGCCAGTTCAGACTGGGATTCAGACTTGACCTGTCACCCTTGGAAGTGCCATAGTCTACCAATGAGCATCACCAACACAAGCACTCTTTGAAAAGTCTCATTTAAAAATTTAGATAACAGTATTAGCATTAAAAAAAAAATTATAGTTTTCTTCAGTTAGTTTCAAGTGTGTAGTATTGCAGAAATTGTTTGTTAGTTTTCAAAATTTAATCTTCAGTCATGAAGAATAAACAAGAAAAATTTAGAGAATTTAGATAATACAAGGGCATACACTGGTAGCCAGAAATGTGCACCCATGTTTGCAATAAAATAATTCATCAAGCAAAAGTGGCAATAACTGTTGAGCTCTGACTGATTTAGACAAATTACATATTTAGTGCAAGGGTCATTCAAATGAAACTTGGCCAAATGCAATTAAAGCAATACTGTTTTCTGCTGGGTTTCATTTGAACATCCAACTGAACCTACACTGACTCCGTATTCAGCTTTACAAAGTGATAAGATGAAAATAGAATAATGGAACAAAATACTCAAAATGGGGGGAAAAAAGTATGTTTGATGATTTTTGAGCTGGACTGATAATGTGTAAACAGAATTTTTTTAAATCTGTGAATCCTTTTTCTAACTTGAGTGTGGAATTTTCGTTTTGTTTTAAATTGAAAAATCAAACATCATCTATTCTAAGAGCCTCATTTTTATTTACAATGGTACCAAGTAAAGAAATGAGCAAATTCTTTGACTTCCCTCAGATTTCTGTTGGATTCATACCCTAACAATTTGCTGACAGACCAAATGGGAAAACTGTTATGATATATTGTTAACATAGAGGCAGATGCAGGTTTGATATCATTGCCCTCACAGACAAACTTCTGTGCTTGAAGACCCTAATATTTAAAGGTCGCTGTGTTTGACTAAAGTAGACTTGTCCACAACTACATGGAATGGATTAAATAGCAGGGATGCATTTAATTTCTGTGGGTCTTTCCCTCATACAAATGAAGATGTCTCAAACTCTGGTCGTCAAAAGAAAACATCAATGGTGAGTTTGTTGAGCATTCCTGAGATTTTGTCAGTAGTTCCTGGAATAAAAGAACGTGTAACATTTGATTTAAATTGTTGTATTTTTCCTTAGAAGAGCCTGACTTAGTTTTAATTAACGATTTGTTAAGTTTCTTTAGCATAAGAATTTGTTTTTAATACTTCACGAACATGTTTGATTCTGTTGAGCAAATTTTCTGTTAAGCACAGACTAACCAGGAAGTTTGAGGTTTAGTTCATGGCTACCTCAAGTTCTCGCACAGAAAAAAATCAGCACTTCTCAGTGATGACATCACAAATTGATTAATCTGTTTTTTTTTTTCAATTTTTTTTAAAAAGTTGACCTGTCTGTTCTTAACGAAGATCTGAAATTCCCTAAACTATAAACATCTACCAATTTTAGATATTGTTTCTAATACTGAGGCTGCTTTTTTGCACTAACATTGAAAGTAAACTCAAGGTAATCGATATTCTCCACAAATCAAAACCACCTTCATCAAACTTATCTGAGAATAAACAAGAAACCATATAACAACTGAAGTCTCATTCCAGTTTTGTATAACTTGCTACCAATAAAGAAATTCTATTGTTTTTTCTAACAAACAAATTAAGATATCAAAGTCACTTCTTTGTTAGGCTTTCATATAAATACAAGTAAACAAACATCTGATTCTTGCTCTTGAGGCTAGCCAGAACCGCTATATAAAAATTTAAATAACAAAGGACTGATTATCAGTAAAGTTAAACCATTGTTCTACAGTACGCAAATAAAGTATGGTATCTCAAGTTTACAACGCTTTTGTTGTGTGGCCACATGGTAATGATTCTTTACAGTTGTTTTATTCTCACCTTAATTCCATCAGGCTGTTCATACAATTTAGTATGGCATAGGTTAATAGCTCACTTTTCTTTTTGGATGTGCAAATTACAGAAAGATTTTCAGGTTTCTTAAAACTGTCAGCACACAGAAAAGATATACACACAGATAAATATTTAGATTTCCATAGCAATCATTCTGCTGACTGCAAAGTAAACTGTTTGCTCTGCTCTTTGTCAACAAACCTTTCAAATTTGTCATTCTTAAAGTTTGCTCAACAAAATCAAACATGTTCGTCAAGTATCAAAAACAAATTCTTATGCTAAAGAAACTTAACAAATCGTTAATTAAAACTAAGTCAGGCTCTTCTAAGGAAAAATACAACAATTTAAATCAAATGTTACACGTTCTTTTATTCCAGGAACTACTGACAAAATCTCAGGAATGCTTAACAAACTCACCATTGATGTTTTCTTTTGACGACCAGAGTTTGAGACATCTTCATTTGTACAAGGGAAAGGCCAACAGATATTAAATGCATCCCTGGTATTTATTCCCATTGGTCATCATCAGTGTAAGGGCATAAATCTGAAACGTGTATTTGCGTCACTGACAAACGTGACAATTCTCCCATTTGGTCTGGCAGCAAATCTTTAGTGAATGAATCCAAGCCTGAAAAATGAGAGAGACCAAAGAATGTGACATTATTTCCTCGTTATTAACAAAAATGAAGACCTTAGAGAAATTTTTTTAAAAAAAAAAAACATCTTCAACTTGAACAAACTTAAACATTCTGTCCATACTTTATCAATTTTCTTTTTTCACTTCCAGCTAAATTTGGGGCTTCTTTTCTCCTCACAGCTTTGAAGAAGCTGAATACAAAGTCAGCAAATGCCTAGGTTTTTCAATAACTTAAATTGTTCTATTTCTGTTAAAAGATTACACTATTACCATATAGCACCAGGAAAGTCTCAAGGACTCATAGGCAAAGTTATTTTGATACACATATATGTTCACTGGTGGCCATAATTATGGAATCAGCCATAAAATTAATTATTTTCAAATTTTATTTCTAAGTTCTGTCATTCATAATAAACACTGCATTCAAAATATTTAGGTGCATTTATTTATTTTTGTTTCAACTTAAATTCTAAACTTCATTCTGCCAGTTTTTTCTCGCATTGACGTGAAAAAAGAAAATTAGAAGTCAAAACAGACACTAATTCTGAAGATCCATTCAATACTGTGACAGTGAGTGATGGAACATCAATAAAAATGTATCTTTTATACCATCAAAAACAGTTATGTCCACATCAGGAGGCTATTTCTGGGTGCATAATCAGAAAAATTCTAACCATCAATCATGGCATGAAGCAGATTGTCAAAGTAGTAATCCTTAAGCAATTCTTCTGATAAAAGCATTTATTTCATTAAATGGAAGGTTCACCATGTGTGCACGCGCTTGACTGTGTAGATGTGTTTGTGTGTGTACATGAGACTTTGTGTGTGTGGCGTGTACATGAGACTGTGTGCGCGAGCACGTGTACATGAGGACTGTGTGTGTGTGTGTGTGTGTGTGCATGTGTGCATGTGCTTCACTGTATGAGTAATTGTGTTGCATTTGTTCTACGGACTTTTAATCAGGTTCAAATTAACTGCACAGCTCAGAAAGAAACTGCCATTTTTTTCCAAATTAAACTTATCTATTCCATATTTAGGAAAAATGTTTTTTAAGAAAAGAAAGTGATTTAAACTGGACTGTCTGAAAAATCATTATGACTGGCTTGCTTTTTTAAATAACACTAAAACTGTGTACTTTATTTATTTTGAACATTTTTGTGGTTGTACTGTTAAGAATAAGTTAAGTTTGAAATAATACTTATCATAATGACCTGCCAATTGGTGTACTGAAGATGCTATCAAGAGTTAGATATTATATTACTATTAATCTTACCATATTTCCTTTTTGTTAGTTAGTAGGCCTAGACAACCACACTCATCTTCAGAAATGGCCAAATTATTATTTACATTAATTCCTAGGGTGAAAATGAATAGGGATAAATGTGTTATACATCAGTGATGATCAAATCATCAACAATGCATGCCTTATTGCAAATTACTCTATTTTTCCACTGTCAATCATTGATGTGTGAGATGTTTGCTCTTGATATGCATTATTAGTATTAATTTTTTTAGGTAATTGGTCCATTGAAATGAATAAGTTTTTGAACTCATCTGCTGTGCTTTAGTGAATACAGAGGCATATTCATCATTGTAAAGAAACCTAAAGTTCTAATAATGATCAGGACCCGCTTAGTTTGGCTGCTGTACCTTCCCGGCAAGATTTCTCATTTCCTTTTACCAGCTGGCCATGTAGGTTTCCTTGCATGACCAAAAAATGAAGGGCTCCAGTAAGGACTTCAGTTAGGTTGGCTAACGCCCGAGTACACCAGGAAGTTTCATACTGACCATGGTTTTCCGCGAAATGCCCCCCTCTCTTCCCTGCCTAGCTAACAACAACAAAATTAACTAAGAAGTCTAAATGCACAAACTAACATCAAATAAATAAATGCAGCCATTAGTCATAATTATTGATCTATTTAGTTTCCTTCTACTGAAAGTTTTGCTGAAACTTCTTTAACTCTTTAATGCCTAGAGCCCCTAACTCATAATTAAGAGGTGGACATTTAAACAAATAGTCTTTGTAATGAAAATGCATGTAATAGGAGAACAGAAAATTGACTGTCTTAACCCCATGTGCATCCTGCTGGGTATAATTTCAGTTCAGGAGCCAGTGCATCACTAAGACAAAAAAAGGGGGGGCAGGGTTGGGTTGCTGAGTAACTCTTCTTATAAGCAAGTTTAGAAAAAATAATAATAAAATTTGTTCTTAAATTCATTTACATATCATCCAGTGTATGAATAAACAACCTCATCCAATCAGCTTCTGAATGTTTATCAACATACACGTCCATCCAATCTTAGCCCCCCCCCCAATCTATGCAAATGCTGGTGAGATCCTAAAAAGATTTGTTATCACAGTGATGTAAAAGGGAGACTTATAAAGCATCTCATCATTCAAGAAATTTCTAACAATGTGGTCCACTAATACCCAACCATTTTTAAAAATTGGATTTAATTTAGAGACATGGGTTTTGCGTAAAGGCACAAACGTTGCCAATCAGAGTAATTTCACCAATGGATTTATCGTTTCACCTTCGGAGCAAACGTTTTCTACATTATTTCTCGCCTGAAAGGCTTTGAGGGGGAGACAGTTAAGGTAACTGTAGCAATAGGGATGTTCAAATGAAACCCAGCTGAAATATCATTGCCACATTGATATCCAGCTTGGCTTCATTTGAACATCCTAGCATTTTTAGTTAAAAACATGTTGAAAATAAAATAACAACAACAACAACAACAAAAGAGAAACAAACAAAATGGAAAAAAAAAAGCAAGAAAATGTTTTTTTCAATTATTTCAGGTCTTTTGTTGTTTCTGCTTTGCTGCCCAATTTTCACCCTAAACTAAACTGGCCTAATGAATTAATAAAGACGTGCAGATGTCAAGCCTGGAGTCCAGTCCATCAGGCAAATTTTTTTCAATGGATAGCGCAGGTGATTGACTCTGTGTGAGAGTGTGTGTGTGTGGTGTGTGTGTGTGTGTATGATGTAGTCACGGAACAAACACAGCTGGTCAAACAAACTCCCAGGATTTCTTTCTTTCTTCTCTCTTCTTCTTCTTCTTCTAATATATGGGATTGATTGTCAAATAACAAGCCATAAAACGAAAACCTCTCGGCCAGCGACTAGAAAACGATGTGGAAAATAACAACCAATCTTAATCTCATTCCAACTGCATATCGATCGGTTACAGCAATAACCGTCACAATAAACCACCTTAAAATTTGTAATATTTTTCCCTCCTCCTCATCTCCAACGAAATTGTGAGATGTATTGGTAATCTATAATTTGCTTAACAAATGAGCCAGGGTCCAAACAGAAGATGAAAGAGCTAGAATCGCCATTATGGCGGCTTTAAATGTTGTCGCCATCAACTTCCTTCTCTCTCTCTCTCTCTCTCTCTCACTCTCCACTCTTTGATGTTTTAATATCTGCCAGCTTCAATTTCCACAGTCACTAAAACGAAACCCCAGAAACAAAGTTTGCCAGCAAATGGTTGCAATAATGGATGGATGCCCTCACAAGACATTAACTTGCTTTAGCAGTGACATCGTGACTGGAGGACAACAGGCGATTAGTATCTGACAAAGTATTTCTGATCAAGTTTATACACACACAAAATAGAGGATGATGTCACAAGGAATGTTGGACTTGGGAACAACACTAGTAGAAAGTCCCAAACATATTATTATTGAAAACAAATTGAGAGGTTTTTAAAAATTGTCCTGCCACTTTCTAAGTGCAAAATAAGGCTGATTTGAGTTACGGCCGAGCATAAAAACACGCAAACATTTAATCCTGACAGGCACAGAATAATATCTTTCCACTAAGCCTAGGTGACTCCTATGCAGTTCAAAAACCCATAAAACCTGTCAACAAACCAAGTTAGCTTACTCTGGAACTAAAATGGATTTTGTACTAACTCTTATGCATTGTTAATTTCAGAGGGAATACAAGACATTTAAAGTTCCAATACTTTGCGAACATCTGTGGACAGCACTATACTTCTGTTAAGATGATCATTTAAAAATATCAGCTATGATCAGAGTCTTTGCTGGGTGAGTGGACCATAGTGGAATACCTGTTATTTCTGATATCAGACAGACATAAAGCTAATGGCTGTAACAAGTGAAGTTGAGTTATAACCTGCTTAAGCCTAGCATATTTGTCTCTTCTACCAAGGACAACTATAGAATCAATGTGTCTGGCCCAAAGTCTGATATCATTAATTTTGTTCTAAGAAGAAGAAAATCAGTCCTGAAGCAGCAACAGAAAGTATCCAATTAATTACGTCCTACATACATTAGATTGCTAATTCACGATTAGCACTGCAATAGAATCATGTGTAAACATTAAGGAAAAGATTTCATTTCCTGTTAACTTAAAAGTGTTCATACAAAGTATATACAAAAAGTGGTATAAGATGTAAAGATAATAAATGGATTGCTTTATTCGACTTTTCATTATAAGAAATTTTTTTAATAATGTAATAAAAATACAGATAAGCTGTTGAAAGAACTCTTTTCAGTCAGTCAATGGACTTCAAGGTTTCTGTAGAGTAACTTATAAGAAAAACTGCTAAGGAAAAGGATACAGATAACGTGAAATACCATTGTGATTATTATTTTTCAAAAATGCTGCTACTGAACAGATAAAAACTTAATCTTAGCAGATATGACTGAACAAAAAGTTCATCTAAAAATGTCGAATGATGGAACAAGTTTACAATAGGTAAAAACCTGATGCTCTGACAATTAATCACATATATGCTAATTCAAATCCAAGTGTGCGCCATTCAGCACTAGTCTCATCTTTTAAAAAAATACATTACTATTAGTGGGGTCTCAGGCGGTCTTAAGGAAGGAATTCAGATGGTCTAGATAAAACTTAGGAATAAACTCTACTCAAACAGCAACAGATTTATTTAAATGGAAAAACGGGACAATGTTATTGAACAACCTGAGAGGAAAAAAAACACAGGATACCCCTGAGAAACTCAGCAATTTATTTTATTGTTTTATCTGCTATATGTTACCAGTGTCTGATTTATGTGATATCGAAAAAAGAAAGATAGACAAAAAGCAAATTCATTTTAAAAAGTTTAAAACAAAACCAATCATGCAGCATGGATTTCTGCATAATTAACATAGAATTCAAAGCCTTTCATTAAAAAATATATACATACACACAAACAGCTATTAATCTTCTCAGCAAACATAGAGGGAGAGATCCCGGTTCCTCCACATAGAAGGAAATGAAAGCAAAATCGACATGCCAACTGGATCTCCAAATTGCCATAACCACCAGTGGTTTAGCTTCTGAAACACTTCCACCAGCTCGAACTGGACCCAAAAATGATGATGATAATCGTTTGATTGATATAAAACATTCCACATATTTAGTGCAAGGGTCATTCAAATGAAACCTGGCCAAATGCAATTAAATCAATACTGTTTTCTGCTGGGTTTCATTTGAACATCCAACCGAACCTACACTGACTCTGTATTCAGCTTTACAAAGTGATAAGATGAAAATAGAATGATGGAACAAAATACTCAAAATGGGGGGAAAAAGGTTATGATTTTTGAGCTGGACTGATAATGTGTAAACAGAATGTTTTAAATCTGTGAATCCTTTTTCTAACTTGAGTGTGGAATTTTCGTTTTGTTTTAAAATTGAAAAATCAAACATCATCTATTCTAAGAGCCTCATTTTTATTTACAATGGTACCAAGTAAAGAAATGAGCAAATTCTTTGACTTCCCTCAGATTTCTGTTGGATTCATACCCTAACAATTTGCTGACAGACCAAATGGGAAAACTGTTATGATATATTGTTAACATAGAGGCAGATGCAGGTTTGATATCATTGCCCTCACAGACAAACTTCTGTGCTTGAAGACCCTAATATTTAAAGGTCGCTGTGTTTGACTGAAGTAGACTTGTCCACAACTACATGGAATGGAATAAATAGCAGGGATGCATTTAATATCTGTGGGTCTTTCCCTCATACAAATGAAGATGTCTCAAACTCTGGTCGTCAAAAGAAAACATCAATGGTGAGTTTGTTGAGCATTCCTGAGATTTTATCAGTAGTTCCTGGAATAAAAGAACATGTAACATTTGATTTAAATTGTTGTATTTTTCCTTAGAAGAGCCTGACTTAGTTTTAATTAACGATTTGTTAAGTTTCTTTAGCATAAGAATTTGTTTTTGATACTTGACGAACATGTTTGATTTTGTTGAGCAAACTTTAAGAATAACAAATTTGAAAGGTTTGTTGACAAAGAGCAGAGAAAACACTTTACTTTGCAGTCAGCAGAATAATTGCTATGGAAATCTAAATATTTATCTGTGTTAATTTCTTTACTGTGTGCTGACAGTTTTAAGAAACCTTGAAAACGTTTTGGTAAATTGTACATCCAAAAAGGAAAGTGAGCTATTAATTTATCCCATACTAAATTGTATGGACAGCCTGATGGAATTAAGAAAAGGAAAATACTGTAAAAAGGAATTATTGCATGGCCACACAATTTTGTATTATCAACAAATCTGATTTGCTTTTATTTGCTTTGAATTCTTTGAGTCTTAGTTCCTACCCTGTCAAAAAGGCATCTTCTACCATAGCTGCTTATTTATAGTAAATGTTGCAGGTCTTCTAGTGCTGATTTTTGTTCTCAGAATTTCAGTATTTTGCATTTCTCATTCAATCTATCACTCAGAGCATAAAGAGATTTGTTTGGTAATTTTGACAATCTGAAACCAAAGGAAGAGTTTTTTTTCTTATAAAGAAGAGTCTCTTCTGTCTTCACTGAACGAAGGAAGATAATCTATCAGAAATATTCTAGCATTCTTCAAATTGTCTACCCCAACTCAAAGGCATCAAAATGTTAAATTTCACAGCTCGATTCAGGAATTTCTTTTCCCACTAAAACCAAGCATCTCTCACACCTGTGTTATTAAGTGCACAGATGTCAGATAACCAGTGAAATGAAATGGTAGTCAAAACAAGCAATTCTTAAGGTTACATTAAAATATAGACTCAAAATGTCACTGGTGGTAAAGTGGGAAGGCAATCAGACTGACCCCTGTCTAATAAGTATATTAACACAACACAGGAAGTGCATGTATATCACTCACTCTTGCCATTGGTGGCAGCTTCACTAAACCACTTCATAATCCTATCCTTTCTCTAGATAAACAGTACAACTCAAAAACAGCAGTGAAATTAATGGACAAACATTGTACAGGTGTGACATAAAACATGATTCATTTGTCATGGCAAATTTCATCATTTCTGGCTATCCGTGTCTTAAAACCTGTCCTCAAACTAGGAAACTCACAAAACAGCCTACTCATAGGAAACTGTTCACTTTTTTAGGAAATCTGTAAAGAAAATTCACACACATTCTTGGTCAAGAAAATCAAATTTCCATTAATGTTCTTAACTGCAATGATGTTTGTAAATTTTGCTTGAGGTCATGTGCTGACTAATTCTGTTTGTGAATTTTAGTAAGCATTTTGCAAAATCATTCATAGATCCTACTAATTATACTTTAGTTCAAGAACTTTGAAGTACAAATTTCAATGAACATACTTAAGCTAAAAAATGTATCTAAAATATTTGGGTTTATGAATTTTCATGAGTAATAAATATAAAATAGCATTCTGAAGCTCATGAAGACATAGTTTTAGAACATGCATACATGGCAACATAATATGCAAATTTGAAATGCTACAAATAATAATAATGATAAACAAAATAACAAATTTTTAACATTAAAAAGAAAATTAATCTTGAACTTGTATTTAAACATTAAAGGATTAACACACAAGTATATTTTATTACAATAGTTATATCAGTGTTTGGATAACTTGACAAACAAGCAAATCGGTCTATCTCAATAGACATCGAACATCGCCAAAGTTTATATGGATCTAGATTTCAATTAGCAGTAGAAATTTCATCTTCACAGAAACTCATCTTCTCCTGCATCAAGATAGATAGCTATAGTGTAAAATTGTCAGCTCTCAAGATAACCACTTAGTAACTAAGCAAGCATCAAATCTGTGCTCAATATTTCAGCTGGCATCTGTTTGAACAAAAGAATGCAATATGCAACTACTAAAAAATATACATAACAGATTACTCTGAATTTTAGTTACAAGTGATTATCTGTTCTACATACTAATCAACCACGTTGCCACCAATCAACCTGCTAAGTTAAGAATGGAACGTTATAAAAATTGGAAAGCTGTGTATTTTAGGATTTTCTCCAGTGCAGTAGCATTAGTAGAAGAAACAATCAGAAAATCAACCTACACTTCAGAGATCCTTCACCAATGCCATCATCAGTTGCTCTTGAAGACTGTTTTGTATACAGGAATGAATGACAAAATGTAAGTTGATCAGCCAGGGCCTTTTCCCCTGTCCTGAACCCTGGCTGCTGAAATTACAGAATCTAAAACAAGTGACCAGAGGTTTCTTTCAGTCAGTTCTTTGTATTTAAGATGTTTATTGCTAAAACTCACTTACTTTTCTGTCCTAATTAATCTCATTCCTTTTCCCACTGCATTAGGTGAGATAACACTGAAATTTTGTTGTTGTTTTTTTTAAATTCTGAATCAAGCTGCACTACTTAAATTTATCCTTTAATGCAGGTAGCCTTGTGCATTTGGGGCTCAAATCTTAGCAGATACTGGTGTCTGGCTCAGACCTATTAAGCCTCTAGTCATTACTGTGGATTTTGGATTGACTTTAAATGGGATACACCTTTCAGAATCAAAATTTTTAAGCAAGCAAAAGAGTTAAACTTATTATTATTATTATTATTCAGGCTTGATATAATATCTCAATATACTAATCATTTCAATGGCAGTTGTAATAGCTCTTCTTTTTATTATTATTATCTATATGAAGCTATTTTCTACTGGAGAAAAGCATCATCAAAGACACTGATGAAGTACTGATAGTTCTTAGACCAATCCACAACTTTCACCATTAAATGAGTCATCTATATAGCATTTTTCTGTTTGTTCTTTCAAATACTTAAAAGAGAATCAATCATTTGACATGGCTTTCTTTTTAAATGAATGCTGATCACTCAATGAAAAGGATACATATCCTACTGTTTTTCTTTCTTCTGGTATAATAGAAAATTTACAGGACAATAGTACACATGATTCTTTGTTTCATCAATGATTTTCTTTCATTTTTTAGGTTTTTCTATTGTTCATCAGCCTCTATAAGGGAGACTACCCTGGCAAGAGAGCATGATATAGCAGTTATTCACTAGAGAACGCAATCCTATGTCACGATGGCCCAACAAAACCAGGGCAGGAAAATCATTTTTAGATGTGGGGAAAAAACTAGAAAGCTCAGAAGAAACCCACATGGCAGAAGAGCAAGAACAAACCATTGTCAGGGAGGTATGGCAAGTCAAGACAACTCCAACCAGGATTCAAACTCAGGGCTTCAGCCTTGGCAAACCAGTAATCTAATCAGTGACCAACTGGCCGTCTTTCAGCAGGTTTAAAACTACTTAGAAAAATCCATTATAGACAGCACACATTCATATGTAGAGAGTTTATACTCAATTCATATCATACAAAAGAAAGAGAAAAAAAGATTACTCTAACAATTTTTTTAAAGAATGAACAGAATCACCATTGCAAGCTTTCCACTACCAGTAATCTTGCTGTTTCATGAATTTATAACCATAGGCTCAGATAGATAGATATGGATGAACATAGTTTAACAAGAAGTTCTGCTTATTGGATAGGTAATAAACATGAGAAATGCTGGTAAGTAGCAAAGCAAAGAGATAACAAGGTAATGTCATCTGTGGTAATATAAACTGCTCTACTGGTTTTACTTCATAATTCTTTGTTATCCATTAAAATAGCAGCAGCAACAAAACAATTTTAAAATAATCATTAGCAACTGTTGCTAATTATGGAATCAAACTGATTACCAGTTACTTCAGTGGATTAGCAAGAACTTTTAGAAATAAAATAGTTACAGGGAGGCAGAGAAACAGCAGGACTCATGTCACAGAGTGCCAGAGAAAAGAGATGATCATCACTACAATTCTTATATTGATCACAATGATGCTTTTAACTCCATTTATCACTAATACATTCCACTCATCAATAATTCTAGTATTTAGGAAAAGAAAAGTCAGTATCCAATAATGTCAAGAAATCCCAGATGATTCGTAAATGTTATTTCTGGTATTAGTAATGGTAAAACTGTGGGTACATGCATTTCAGGGTTTAAATTAAGTAATATTAACCTTTTAGAAAACATTTTGTTACCCAATCTCTCTTCTGCCTTACTTTCCAAAGCAAAAAAAAAATATATTTTCATTGCCTCTAGTATGAGAATGATATTGCTGCTCATTTGCATACATATGAAAATCTCCATGACAAACGTGATGAACACTAATGCATAATGAGCTTCATGTGTTTGAAATTTAAAGCTCACTTTACATGAAATGGGAGTGTTATTATTGATTTGCAAAAGTTGCTAACAGAGCCGGCATCCTGAATCACTAACCACTATGTTTTGCATCATATTTTATGGCGTGGCACAACTTAATTTCACTTTCAGGATGATAGGATGAATATATTCCAGTTTCCATTAACAATTCTGCACCATTAGCTGCACAGTTAGACTACAACGACATCAATTAACAGTAAGATGTCCTCGTGCAAAAACAAAGCTCAAGAATTATACTTTGTTTTATTAGGCTTAAGTTTATCGCTGAAACACTGGAAATGAATAGAATCCACCCATATATTACCAACTGCAGAGTAAATTAAAAACAAATAATTCTATTTTCCCCCTCAACAAATAAAGAGATTCATTTTTTTTTTAAACAACAAAGCAAAACAATGTCTTCCTTCAAAGATTTATACAGGCTGGCCACTTTATTAGGACCTATGTATCCTTTTAGACTTTTGCCCGATCTGAGCTGCAGATACAGCATTCAAGAGTTTGCCAGAGTGGACAAGACAGCTCCATTGATGGGCAGCTCCGAAAGATTGGTCATTCAAGTTTATTAGCAAAGGAGCAAAGTGAGGAAAATTCCTGCTGCAAAGGGAACTGTAGCACTAAGCACAGAGTGACGAGAGAAGGAAAAACACAGTTATAAGGATAGTAAAGGCCAACGATCATCAAACAAGAGACCAACAGAGACATTCAATGCAGAACAATCCACAGCCATCTCCAGCTGTACTTTGCAAAAAAAAAAAAAAGCATTGCAATGCATGGACTATGGCAGTAGGAAGCCATTAGATAAACCACTGATCATAAAGCGCCTTCTGTGGTACAAGGAGAGCAGACATTGGACCGAGGATGACTGACTAGAGGTGATATGGTCCGACAAGTCAGGTTCACCCTTTTATACTCAGATTGGAGAAAGCCACATGAATTATTTGACTCCACTTTTATGCCTACCCTTGGCCACTTTGTCCCTTAAGATGCTTCATGTGTACCCTGATGGAAATGGCCATTTCCAAGAAAATGCTCTTGGAAACGTGCCTAAAGTGTGTTAATGGTTTCAACTAGCAGAATCCAACTGAGTATCTGTGAGATGAACTTTAAAAAAAAAAAACAAAAAACAACACATTCTCCATCACTCACCCAATATATTAATGACCGAATATCAGAACCTTGTAGATTTTAAGCTGTGGCTATTATTTGGGTAAAAAGTGGCCAAACCTGTTATTAGTTATAGGTCCTAATAAAGTAGCCACCAAGTTATGTTCAGTAATGGAAGATACCTGATTGGAAAAGAAAATAAGGCTACAGGTGCGATATCCAATTCATATGACAACCAGTGAAAAAAAAAAAGAGAGCAAACCAAAAATTTTCTGTATCATATTTGGCATATGGTTAAGATCATTACATATCTTTACAATATCGTCAATGATTTATAATCGTGGATGATGTTGCCATGTTACTATCCACACATTTTTTGCTAACATTTTCTTATGGAAAAATATTTTAGAATTTAAATTCTAATATAGATTTTCTAGGTATAAGTGATGGAGATTCTACAGGTAACTTGACTGACTTTTACTCTGACCATCACTAGCCCCTTCCGAAACATACCTAGGCAGCTTTCTTGGTCACTAAGACCAATGCTCACCCACTCTTTGCCTTCAGGGGTCCACAGAACCCTAAAGTCAGGATATGGGTCCACAAGCCAAGCAAAAACAGAAAAAAGGCATTGAATAAAATGGTTTTGCAAAACGTTCAGATGTATCTCAAGACATTGAAGTTTTTGAGAAATGCTTTTCTGACATTTATACTGGCAATCATTAACTTCCGTTATAGAAACAACTGAGTCCACAGGTATTTCTTATATCACTACTATTTATGGTTTGGTTTCAGTGACTAAAATCAACCACCAAGCAGATATGAGATAATAAACTACGGCTGTATCGATACATTAAAAAGTGCTACAACAGAAGCAAAGCCACAACATATACACCATACCATCTTGAAAACACAAATAAATACCACCCAGCACTATGCACAACTATGACTCATGTGCAGTCATTTGTGGTTTTCTTTATATGAAATGCATGCATGGAGAGCTTTTTACAAAAAAAAAATGTTTAAGTGAAGAAATAAATTTTTTTTTTTTTTTTTTCATCAAACTATAATGGGGTCTCTAAAATGCTGGGCTTGAATGCTACAAAAATCCCATCTAGCATTATGCTGAAACAATTCTGGGATGGTGAAAAAAAAAACTTGAAAATCAAATGTCGGAAATCAGTCCATTAGTTTTTGAAGCAAAGCTTTCTCAATGGAGACAACCGTTTTCACATTTTCTTCATTTAATATCATTCTTAGAGAGAAAGATGGAAGAAATGTAAAAGAACAAAGCAGTCTTAAAAGCACCATGATGAAATGCCATTAACCTTTGCTTAGTTTTTTTTTTTTTTGCTTTAAATTTAGAACAAACATCTACTGCTCAACAAGGCCTGCTGGGAATGTATCCAAATCCATCAAACCTAAGGTTCAATCCGAAGAGTAATTCAATTACGAATCTGCAAAACACTTGCTTTCAAGAATGGCTCCTCTTCTCTTGTCAAACAGGATTATTTCCAACATTTACAAAGAATATTTCAGACTTGTTTACTAAATTATCTCCATAAGATGTTAATTAGTGTCATAATTTCAGCTGGAATGCACTTTAAAGAATTATTTAATTGAATAGGAAAATGCAATCGGGATTTTCTTTTTATTAATAACAGATTTACAGCAAAACATTTGTCAGTTAAAGGAGACATCAGCTGACAGCATGAAACATTAGATTAGTTCAGACTTGTATAAATCCCTTTTTTAAAAAAATAAAATTTCAAGTCTCTCTACTTTTTTGAATTATCATCAACATTGTAATCTTTAAGTCAGAAGCTTGTTTTTTAACTATAAATAGATATATAATTCTTCTATCAGATGTTTCTTAATTGCCAATTTTTCAGCTTAACAATATTTTAATTAAATTATTCATGCGCATCATTATTTACTAAATCACAAGCAGGGTACGCCAGATCTACTCAGCCTAGCCATTTTGCTGAGAAAAAACTTATTCTATCACACAAACATACAGATTTTCAAAAAGTAAAGTATAATGAAACAATTAAACTAAAATTGTTTTACCTAAATTCAGCAGGAAATGACGACTTTTAAATTTACACAAGGCAGGATTTGTTCAGACTATTAAAAGAATACAAATGAATAAAGCAGAAGTATGCTGCTGCACATGAGAGTCGTATTTTTCTTACATGGGAGAGACAACCCTGTTGAAGGAACACACTGTGGTCATCCATTGGTAAGTGCTATCCTGCAACACACAGGGTCTAGGATTTCGGACTTTGCCAGGAAAGTGCTCACCAAAATTCTTCTTTGCTTAGATGAGGGAAGAAACTGGAGGGAATCTATATCGCAATCTGGTGACGAGCAAAACAAGCCATGTACACTACTTAACCAAGTTAACCCTGACTTAGCCAGTGTGCCACCAACCTTATTTTGATAATGATAAATGTCCACAATGATTTACATTTACAAATACATACATTACTGGCCTCACTTCAAGGTATACATTTTCTAGTAAGAAACAGTGTTATTTACATGCACGCATAATCTGTCCATGTACCATGTACTGGAGTAACCTTTACCGGAAACACTACAAAGTCTAACCTGTTTCTGCTTTAAAGCATACAGATCCATCCACAGTAAAGAACTTTGTTGCAATTTTAATTCGCTTTGCATTCCATGAAAGATCCAGAACGTAAATTTGCTTTTGTTTGCCACTTTTTATCTTGTGGCTCAACACAATAAAACAAATAACTTTATTTTATTTAACCTATCCATTCAGTCTTAAAACCATTGATTTTTAGACCCAGGGGGAAGTGAAATATTGTAAACAAATATTTAAATTTGTCTCCATGTTGTCTTTTATTAACTTGAAGCTGTTTTAGCGATAATAAATGAACGAATAAATCAAACCCAAACTGTCGATATTCAGAGAGGCCAACTTTCTGATGAAAGGCAACACAGTCACTGAATTACAAGCTAAAGGCCAGGTGTGAGCATGCATCATTAAGTGCACAGTGATCTGATTAACAGGAGGAGTTTGCTAGAATGCCTGTCGAAACTTGCATAACTTCCTGCATTCTAAGCCTAAAATTGACATCATTTCCCTGGTGAATGACGTTATATGTTCAAAACCAGGTAAAGTATTAAACTTATCTATATAATTTTTCACACTTACATGTTAATTAGTAAGCATTTTTCAATATTTTTATTCAAGTCCTTCAGACAAATTATCATATCAATGATCAAAGAATGGGATCCAGAAGTAAAGAAACAAAAATCTACTAGATTCCTCTATATAAATATACATTTAACAGGTATCCACAAAATCTTAATCTCAGTAGATTGTTTTTTGTACCCAATACAATATCTATCTCCTGACGTGTTTCTAGTAAGAGAGTTTATTCTGCAGCCTCCTGAGAAGGGTGTGACACTTATGGCTGTTTTCAAAAAATTCTCCATCACCATCATGAGTTGCCTCCCCTTTAGCAGACATAAATACCTTATATGGCACAAAATTACTAGTGTCAGTTCAAAGTTTGGTCAGAACTGGATCTTTGTCTTCATTTCCAGGGTAAAGATCTAAATGTTCTGCAGATATCTTTAATTTGCTAAGTGAATTTTTTTTGGATTTGATGTTTTGCAAATCCCTTTCCCCCCTTGCATGTAATAACACTTAAGTCTGCACCACATACAATGCAAAAGTTTTGCCATGACTTGATGTCCCAAAGCACAAACATGCTTCAGTATATTAAGGTAAAAATTACTGGTTATGTCCAGACATTTTATTTTCACTTGTTCAATTCCAGATATTGCAACAACATAAAACACCTGGTTACAAGTAGCTAGTGGAAGTTTTCGAATTACTAACCCACAACAAGCCACCTTCAACCTGCTTCTGGCATTTGTTAATAGCCATCTCAGATTATTCATTCAGTATCCAAACTCTTCCTATTTTGCATTTTTCTTTAGACTTCTGTATTTTCGTTTTGTTAGGCATTCATTCTTGATTTTTCTCATCTTCAAGTGTTTTTTTTTAATAATAATAATAATAATAGTCACCAAATGAGTCATTACTGAGAAATGACTGTGTATGTGTATGAATGTGTGTATATATATATATCAATGTCATTTACACTTTTGAAAGGTGGATATTATTCAAAGATCACTGCTCTCCTTTTTCCTCTATTCCCTATGTCTCCTTTCTTCTCTAACTGTATCAGTCACTTATTTATTTAAATATATTCTCCCAGAATGGTTTAAAAGCCAGAAATAGATCTTTTTTTCCTTCTTTTTTGGTTTGATGTTAGACAAGCATCTACATAAAGTGTGAAGGACAATCATAAATAACACAGAAATCCTATTTTTACATTATTTATTCTTATTCTATTTTAACAACAGTGAATATAAATTTCTCCCCATGGCATGTCCTTCCGTGCACTTAAGACACGCATTAGCATTTCTTTCTTCTTTTACTTTTAATATCAGTGCCACCACCTTTTTTTTCCCTAGCTGAGACAGTGACTAAGTAATGAAAATGAGGTGAACTGTGCCAAGTCAGATGGATAGTCAGGAATAAATTAGTGTTTTCCAAAGTACAAAATGTGACATTCCATCTCCACCTCTAGCTTGAAGGGCCAAGCAGCATCATATCCTATTTCAATTCAGAATTTATGAACATATTGGTTTTGGGATGTTGTACGAAATTGTCCCTACAGCAGAAAAAAACAGTGTCGGTCAACTATTAGAAAAACTTGCTGTTCTAAAGAGTATATAATCCTACTAATAAGCTAAATAATCACATTATCATCAGCCAGATACCACTGCACTGATGGTATTTCAGCCAGCTTTTATTTGAAAATCCTTAGTATTTATCCCCATCCTAATTTGAGAAAGGCCATTGACCAATTAGAGTTCATATTAGACTTATTTGAATGCCTTTTATCTCCAGCATTTGGAATACACATAAAGATCAAAAATTTGACATCCTCCCCATTTTAATTTTAGGTGTTGAAGATCAGACCCAACAGAAAAATTGTAATTAGGTCAACTCAGTGAGTGAACAGCAACACATTTTTTTTTACCTGCCTAATAATAAGAGTTGTAATTACAAATTAGCTAAAATTCTGGCATGATAGAAGAATTTTTTTTCTGTACACAATGTCCACAATGGAGACAAAGCTGATTAGGGCAAAGTAGGCTGCAATTGTCCACTAGGAAAAAAAATTGCCAATCCTGTGGAAAATAATAGGGCCCAGCAATTCTGGCCAACTTTGGCAGGGAAATCCCTACTATAATTCTTCCAAGGGGGGGGGGGGTATAGATGTGGGAGGAAACCCATGCAGTTGGCTGGCAAAGAAAAGCCAAAGAAACTGTGCCAAGGTGAGGTATGTTAAAACAAGTCAATCCCCTGCAGGTTTAGACTCCGGACCTTGACCTTAACAGTCCAGTAAACAAACTGCAGCACTGCCCAGTAATAGAATTAATAAGTGGAATAAATTACCTGGAGGTGTAGCTAAACTTGGTATTGATAAGCATTTCCCTTCCCCAGAAGCACTTGAATATCCCCGATGGCTTCCAGCTTCCTTATAATAACAGCTATTTAAAAATATTTCAAATATGGCAATTCTCATAAGTCAAATAAAGAATAAGCATTTAAACAAATTTAATGTTCAAACACTGTACAATATACGCAGTCATTCTGTTTGTGCCATATTACAGTAAACTCTGGATATAGCGGCACTCTATCTAATCACAATGTCTATCTAATGGCATATGTCACAGCTCTGGTGGCAGATACGGCAACCAACTTAAGCTTGTTTATAGTCACCATCTTGGAAGTGCACATAGCTCATTTCTCTCGTCTTTTATCATATGATAACTTTTGCACTCCTCAATAATGGCTCCTAGATTTGACAAAGCAAGTACTGGAGAAAAACAAAGGAGGACTACACTTAACATTGCTGATAAAATTGAAATAGTCGAGAAATTAGAAAAAGATGTAAGCAGAAATGTTTTGGAATGAGAGTACGATGCTGGTTCATCGATCATTCTCCAGATGCAGCAATTGAAACACCACCACCAGAGGAGCGAGTAAACAATGTTGTGTAGCGTATAATTGTTTTTTACACGTATGTAACATGTTGTGCATACATTTTTGAAATATAATTGTTTTATTCACGCATATTTTCCGTATACAATTTGATGTAAATGAGTTTTTTTGAATATTTTGATTCAACTGGCAGTACATACATGTCCATTTTATATTCTACTTATTTACACTTCCCTTATACCTTACTTATATGGCCGCTCCATATAACAGAATATTCGATATAACGGCATCCCTGATTCCTCGAGGATGCCGTTATTTACAGAATTTACTGTACTGCATAAAATAATAATCAAAACTAACCTTTACAAACGAGTTTATTCTTATAACAAGCAACCTTTTTACTCACTGCAACAGTTGCAAATAGCCATCAGTCTCTTCTTTCATTATTAGATGTGTCTTATCTAGAGATGAACTTTATTTGTTATTGTATTGGTGAAACAAAAGCATCTTTTCAAGACCTCCATCTTGAGCATCAATGTGCCTTGCCATTTAGAAAGCATGGCGATTGGTTGAAAGACTAGAAATGTATAAAACTTTCAACTGAAATAACTAGTCTCAAGGTGAGTCAGAGAATGCAGTTAATGGATATGCCAAGCATCACTGTTTGTTTCTGCATCAATAATCTGCAGCTATTAGGTGGGAAAGTCCACAAAGGTATCTCAAATCTTTTTTATGTAGATGATGATCAGCAGATTTGTTGAAATATCTGCAGAACAGCACAGAGCAAAGCAGGAATGAGATACTATCAGCCACAGCATCTGAGAACCCATGATATGTGAACTAATGATGACTGAAAAAATGGTACCACCTGATAACCTTGGATCTGCAGTCAGAATAGATACAGTAGTAGATAATATAGCTTCCAACCTATGCACATAATATGTATAAGCCTTTACTTTCTACCATTAGCACAAACTCCACAAGACTTTAATAGTATCTAAATTGAGATGCACCATTTCCACTTTATGCACTATATAGTGTATATACACATACATATAATACAACATGACCAAAATGTTATTTCGCACAGTCAGTTGGGTTTAACTCCTAAAGACTAACAGATGTATAAGTTTGCATACTCAGGGGTTCATGAGAAATGCAAGCCCAAAGTTTGCAGATTTTCCAACTGAAGGGAGATCAACACTAAGCTGTGTAACATCATGTTGAAACAACCATGTCAATTGTAAAATTAAGTTACAAACAGCTCCATAAGTTCACATATGGTAGAAAATATTTCAGAGATGGAATCGAATAGCGTAAGTGGTACCCCACTGCCAGTGGCAAAAAATGTAAATTCTAAGTCCATGATTATGCACGCTTACGTCAGTGTGTTATGGTTTGAAAGTTATAAGCAACCAACTCCACGAACTTCATGGTCACCCCGTAGATAGTTATGTTCTTCACTCTACAATATGAGATACTTCATGAACGTATACTTATGAACAAACGTGTAAAAAATACTTTCAAATTCAACATGACTTTTGGAGGGTTTTATCACTATTAAATCTTTTTAAAATTAACCTTTTGATGAACTTATCCTGCTGTAGTCTTTATAATAGGGCTCTGCTAGGTATCATCCTGAAGATGGCAACATTACTACCAGAAATATCAATAAAAGCCAAGATCATTTTAGTGACAAAAAGCGGAAATCAAGTCTAACACAATAACACCGCCATCAATGTATTCTTAATTGTTCATCAGAGAAACTTTTCAAGATAAAACAAAGAAATACATATTTTGTCTTAAATGAAATACCATAAAAGTCATTTGGGAAATTATTTAAACAAATAGCACTTAACCATTCAGTAGCATAATAAATCCAAGGAAAGCAACTCTTAACTGCTCCAAAATATCCAAAGTTCTAAAGTTTTAATCTAATAAAAAAAATTTAAAAAAACTAATGAACACTATAAATATAGCTTCTGTTCTTTAATAAACTGATTTTTCTTAAATAAACTCGGCAGATTATCTTTTCTGGGCATTTAGAACAAGCAAAAAGGTTAAATGTATTAATCCAACCATTTCTGGATTGCTCATGACTATTTCTTGATCAGCTTGCATGTTTATTTGTCCATTGTTTTTTTGTTAGTGTCTTTTAAGCACATGGTCATTGTTAACTTACAAATAATAATTTAAAAAAGTACAGGGTGGTTGGTTTTGTGATCACCAACTACAGATTGCTATTAAACTTATTAAATGTCAAAAAACAAAATTTTAAATTTACAAAGCAACAACAAAAAATAATTAGTCAACAAATGCCAAAACCAGACATTGATTTTCTAATTTTGTTCACTGTCAACAAAAATAACGATACTCAAACAAAAGGAAAACAAAGTTCTAAGAAGGAAATGAAAGTAGA
The DNA here is from genome assembly GCA_018389105.1 of Nautilus pompilius. NCBI lineage: Eukaryota > Metazoa > Mollusca > Cephalopoda > Nautilida > Nautilidae > Nautilus > Nautilus pompilius. The sequence goes on from JACATO010001527.1 coordinate 279,685, forward strand.
GCCACCATTCAGCTGAACCTATTGTATGGAAGTCGCTGACAGATGTTAATAATGTACTAAAACTGCTTTTGTTGTTTTTTTTTTAATGCAATGCCAATAGAAAAGCAGAAGAGCTCTACACATCTAGATAAGGGTTTCTGATGCTAAACTAATAGAGATTCCATAGTGTTCTTCCTCAAATCAGCAGGAGATCCAGCCAAGAGCCTTATGTCAACCAGATGGAAGTTAATGTACTGTAACAGCCGTCAAATAAGCCTATCGTCTCACCTCAACAGATGGGAACAACTGTGTAGAGATACACTGATTTTGTACTTACACTAATTGCTGTGTTCTTTTTGTTATTTCTGCTTAGCAGTGGAAACAAAAAAGCAGTCTGAATACACTTTATATTTTAAAAAATAAATTTAAACAAACCTAACCTGGCAGATATAATTGTGGACTCATCTACATACTTTTCTCGTGTGACAAAACCTCATTTAAAAATGTTTTTTCCTTTTAACACATATGAACATTTTAAGTTATATTCTTATACACATCAACACTAGTAAATTGATTTAAGTATGAAATATAAGCCATTTCAAAGGCAAATCACAAATTTAAGACTGCCATCTGCATAGCCTGATAAGTAAATATGGCTAGGCACTTCAGAAGTGAGCATATATTGTGCAAGAGCAGCTTGTGATCTGCTCCCATACAAATAAAATAAATAATAAACAGATAAAGTTTGCACTAAATATTTTAAGTAAAGCCTACACAATTAAAAAATGAAATGTCTGAAAGCTTTTTCTTCATAGTTAATGTATATGTTAAAATCTCCATCAATTCTATAATTGTGTTCATGAGGATTTATGATAAAGCCTCTAATTCTAATCAAAATTTGTCCAGAATAAATCAGAGCAAAATATTTGTTTTTTGTTCAAATTTAGTTTCAGTCACTGAAAGTCAAGAATCCATTGTTACCACTTGGCAGTATACGTTATGAATGATGGTGCATTAAATGCTAACCAACCTAGGATTCAGCCCAAGCATATATTTATTAAATAATACAATTCTTTCCACCTGAAGCATCACTTTCCTACCTTCCAAGAGTAAGAGGAAATCTTGTTATCCCACCTTAACGATAACTGTTTCAAACAATTAGCTTTGTTGAAAGTCTATAGCACTATGCACATCAACTGTGGCTGACTGGGCAAGTGAACCCTAACCCTTGCCTCTTTCCCAGTAAACAATAGAACAACATAAAACAGATCAGTTGGCTTAGCGGACATGGCATGCTGGGTAATCAAGACACCCTGCATGAATTAATATCACTTGTAACGTGGCAGGAGATTCCTTTCTCTTTAACCCTTCTACTTCAGTGCATGCAGACATATGCAGTAGTGATCCTGCTATTATTTGAGTTTCCTGTGAGGGGAGAATCATTTTGGGAGGTCAGGTGGCCTGGCAGAGCAGATGTATCTGCCCTTCTAAAAAAAATTTTTTTTTAAATTTAATTTTTTTTTGCGCAGACAAGTGGATGTTGGGGATTATGATCGCTGCAGCTTGAGGGCCAAACTTATGACATCTAATCAAATAGAAGCTGCATTGTTTCCAATGTCAGTTGTGGTTGTAAATCTTTGATAAAAGAAAATTCACAGAAAGTCCAGAGCGGTGGCATCGAGACCTGTACATAGAGCACACAGAGCAAACTCTTTGTTATCCACTTTTGGCTCAGTTTGCATAACAGTTCCAGAAGCTGCTAATGGTTGGATATAAGATCTTCAGGGTTTACAAGTTCTTCAAATTTGAAGATGAGACCAAGTCATGAAAGTAGTGCTATTATTTCAGGGGATGAATTTACATGGAAAATATTTTATAGTTTATTTTGTGAATGACTGGTACCTAGCCTACTGAACTGCCGAGGCTAAGGACCCAAGTTTGATTACTAGTCAAAGTTGGCTCAGTTTTGTGAACCTCCCTGGCATAGTTTCTTCTCACTCAATTTCACCAGCCGGCTGCTTGCATTTCTTGAGTTCTCTAGTTTATTTCTACATCTAAAAAAAAAATGAAGAATTCTAGCTGGGATTTCTCTGAGTGCCAAAAAGCCAGCTACAATAGTGCACTCCCTCACCAGGGTTGTCTCCCTTGTAGATAGGTTATCTCCATTGTTGAGACTCGTGTACAATACAACTAATGTGATTACACTATTTATAACCAATAAATTACTGGACATTAAAAAATAATTTTTTCTTTGATTACACCAGTTCATTTCCTAAATTTTTTTTTTATTATATAGATGGTATTTTTTTCCCTAACCAGATACTGATCATTTCCCTGTTCCATCAACACCTTTTCACATACATTAATTGCATGCTTTCATTTCATTAGTACTTTAAATATTTAAGTCCTCTAAAACACAATACCTAGTTATGCATAACCACTAGCAACATACATAAATTGGCAAAAATAAACATTATTGAATATCCATCAAAGCATAGTCCATTGCAGAGTTCCAGCACCTTACATGGAATAGCAAAGGTATAATTTCATTAGCATTATATCACATTTTTAGATAGGGTGTTGAGGAGTTTTTTTAGTGTTTGAGTCTATGATCAGCTATCATTCATCTATCTGACAAATATATGGGAACTGCATTAGAAACAGTGGATGTGCAATATCTTTTAGCATTTTGTAATTCAACTGATCAACAAACAGACACCTTCAATAGCTAAAGCATTTTTTCACTTCATACCAGTAATTTTGATGCACTAATAAATATAATATACCTATATGTATTTTTCGTTAGTTTGTTTTAAAAACAGTATCTCAATGCTTAAAAAATTTTATGCTGTAGTCAATCATTTACTAATCCATAGTTCGAACAAAGTTCTGAGCTAGAAAAAGTATTAATACATTTTGAAAAGTGATATTTTACTTAGAGAAATATAATCAGAGGTGAAGGATCAAAGTCAAAACTCTCAAACTAGAAATGTGTCTTAAATTTAAGATCTGCTACAGTAATATTTTTTTTGTTTTTTTTAATAACCCTTGATATTATTAATAAACAAAGGGGCATGAATAGATGAAGTATTAATCAGCACTCAATATTTTAATATTTTACAGTTAAAGTCAACACACACACACATTCCTGAATACACTGTAGCTTGCTTGCTAGCCTGTTTGCTTAGCAGTTACTCATCCCGATGCTTCAGAGTATTACTCTCGTTCTCTACCCAAGAGATGGTGATTCAACCTAAAAAACTGACTTGTTGGTTTAATTTTTTTCTTCTTTTTTTTTTTAAAGTATCTCAGTACGACTGGAAACAAAGCCAATCTCCAACAGATTTGTCTGTCTTCAGTACGGTATGGGCATTCTCTGAAATAAGTGATTCAACAGTTTCAGCCACGCTGCTAATGAAGCTTGCACATCTCAATGCGCCGATCTCCGAATTCAGGATTTAAAAGAAAAAGGGTGGTGGAGGGAAGGGGGGGGAGGAGTTTATGTTACTTGACAAGAGACAGACTAACGATATGATTTAATTAAATAAAAACAATACACGTCAGCAAAGAGAAGTTTGTTTGTTCGTTTGTTCGTTTTATTTAATCCAGCAGAAGTCGACTAATAAAACGCATCCGATCTTAGTTCGGCAGCACAAATGGCCAGGGATTGATGGATATCTCTCCCCGCGAAAGGGCCAAGCGAGATGACAATAGAGGAAGAGATGACGGTATGAATCAATATGATGACTGGAGGGAGGGAGGAAGGGAGGGAGGGAGAGAGGGGGGCGGTTAATATTAAATGGTTATTTATGTAAACAAATGAAAATGAGAGCCAGTATAATCTGTATCCGATGCAGACGGCAGCCAGAGGCAGCACAAGGAGGATTACCGTAGAGAATCTCGAAAGGACAAACAACAACGAGTAGTATCGCCCATCCCTCGAGGAGTTCTGGGTTCCCTCCCACTCGCCTGACCATAGCAGAGCGTTGACGAGAGTCGGTGGGGACGGAGAAGGGGAGGAAGCAAACAACAACAACAAACAACAGGAGCAAAGTATCGCCGTGAGAAGCGAGGAGACAATGGGGGGGGGAAGCGGAGTCGGTGCGTGTACTCACGACGTGAAGGTTCCCATCCGCCGGACGCCTCAGCACACGCCACGATCGCCAAACCAGAACCTCTGCCTCACCTCGCACCTCCGTATACACCACCATGTGAGGAAGAATCCGCCATTGTGATCGCCTGTCGTCATCGTCTCGCTCTCGCTCGCTCTTCGGAAACGAGGCTGGCGTGCGCGACCCGGATAGCGGATCGGGGGGGGGGGGAGAAGAAGAGATTCGTTCTCACGACTTCGTGGTGGTCCTCGGGGTCACCCGGCACGTCGGCGGGGAACGGCCTTCCCTTTTTTTTCTTTCTCTGACTTCCTCGATAAACGGTCGGCGATTAATTAACGCCGAATTAAAAACAAAAAAAAACAAAAAAAAAACAAATCAACCCCCCCCCCACACACACACCCACAATGCTTCGCGGCTAGGTCTCGTTTCATCTCTTGTTTTGCACCCGGTCCCTACCCCCTCCCCAACCGCGCGCGCGCTCTCTCTCTCTCTCTCTCTGTCTCCCTGCCCCCCCTTCCTCTTCCATCTCGACATCGTCATGTCGAGCTTTCGAACATTTCTCCCCCTCTGCGCGCTTTGCCTCTTCGGTAGCCGGGACACAGCAAATAAAAAAACTACACAACATACAAGAATCGTGTAAGGCGAAAGCGTTGGGAGCAGACGCCGAAGATGGGAAGAGGTATGGTGGCCTGATTACTCTACATCACGCGTGTGTTCCTTAAACCCGTCTAACCTTTGTCTTTTTTGATGTCCTTATACGTGTACCGCCCCCCCCGCTGGACTATCGATATTTCACTTTCTTAATGTTATGCACGGTTTTTTAGAATTCATCTTACATCTCACCACAACTCAGTCTTAAATAATCGCCCATGTCCCTCTTAATTAAGGTCTTTGCCCCATTTGTTGTTGTTGTTGCCATGTCCCTCTTAATTGGAGTCTTTGCCCCATTTGTTGTTGTTGTTGCCCCCAATGTCCCTCTTAATTGGAGTCTTTGCCCCATTTGTTGTTGTTGTTGCCCCATGTCCCTCTTAATTGGAGTCTTTGCCCCATTTGTTGTTGTTGTTGCCCCATGTCCCTCTTAATTGGAGTCTTTGCCCCATTTGTTGTTGTTGTTGCCCCCATGTCCCTCTTAATTGGAGTCTTTGCCCCATTTGTTGTTGTTGTTGCCCCATGTCCCTCTTAATTGGAGTCTTTGCCCCATTTGTTGTTGCTGTTGCCCCATGTCCCTCTTAATTGGAGTCTTTGCCCCATTTGTTGTTGTTGTTGCCCCAATGTCCCTCTTAATTGGAGTCTTTGCCCCATTTGTTGTTGTTGTTGCCCCCATGTCCCTCTTAATTGGAGTCTTTGCCCCATTTGTTGTTGTTGTTGCCCCAATGTCCCTCTTAATTAGAGTCTTTGCCCCATTTGTTGTTGTTGCCCAATGTCCCTCTTAATTGGAGTCTTTGCCCCATTTGTTGTTGCTATTGCCCCAATGTCCCTCTTAATTAGAGTCTTTGCCCCATTTGTTGTTGTTGTTGCCCCAATGTCCCTCTTAATTGGAGTCTTTGCCCCATTTGTTGCTGTTGTTGCCCCATGTCCCTCTTAATTGGAGTCTTTGCCCCATTTGTTGCTGTTGCCCCATGTCCCTCTTAATTGGAGTCTTTGCCCCATTTGTTGTTGTTGTTGCCCCATGTCCCTCTTAATTGGAGTCTTTGCCCCATTTGTTGCTGTTGTTGCCCCCATGTCCCTCTTAATTGGAGTCTTTGCCCCATTTGTTGTTGTTGTTGCCCCCATGTCCCTCTTAATTGGAGTCTTTGCCCCATTTGTTGTTGTTGCCCAATGTCCCTCTTAATTGGAGTCTTTGCCCCATTTGTTGTTGTTGTTGCCCCTATGTCCCTCTTAATTAAGGTCTTTGCCCCATTTGTTGTTGTTGTTGCCCCAATGTCCCTCTTAATTGGAGTCTTTGCCCCATTTGTTGTTGTTGCCCCATGTCCCTCTTAATTGGAGTCTTTGTCCCATTTGTTGTTGTTGTTGCCCCTCTTAATTGGAGTCTTTGCCCCATTTGTTGTTGTTGCCCCATGTCCCTCTTAATTTGAGTCTTTGCCCCATTTGTTGCTGTTGTTGCCCCATGTCCCTCTTAATTGGAGTCTTTGCCCCATTTGTTGTTGTTGTTGTTGTTGCCGTTCTATTAGTCTTTGGACCCTTTGGGGTGGGGGTTGGTTTTCTTTTTTAACTTAAGATCTGTGGCCATCATTACTGAACCCCAGCAAGAACAAAAATTACATTGGAAAAAAAAAAAAGACCTTCCTGAATATATACCTGCAGTGGTTTACACCTTTACAGGAATCTCTGAGGCCAGATCTATAAGCTAAGGCTGGTTTATACTTCTTTGTGTAATGTAAAACAAAAAAAAAAAAAAACCCAACTCAACCAGTGTCTGTTTTGATGTTTTCCACTATATTCTTAACTTGCAGCAGGCATAATTCTGTTGGAACCTTTTTGTTAAGAAGGAACAAGTGGATGGTTATTTGAAGTTAATAATTACAGGAAAATCCGTTTAATGTTCTCACCTGTTCCCGGACAGGTCAAGAATATCTATGAACAGTTGATTTATCTCCATTCGTGTCGAAGTAAATCAAGAGCTAATTGTGCACAAATATTCTTTCTCTTTTTTGCGATTAAAAACAACTTTTCTGCATAACATGAACAGTTTATTATAGTTTACAGACGACTAACAAACATCTGGTATAGAAAGGTGGTGGATAAAGATAGTAGATCTCAGCCAGTTACTTATCGTTCATAACGTTCTACTTCCTGCTTTTTTTGGTTTGCTTTAACTACCTGTGTTTATTTTCCTTTTTATGTGTACCAGATAATCATCCAGGAATCACCATTGTCATTCATAGAACTAGAAAGATGTTAGAATATCTGCTTACTCTTTTTATCTTACAGAAGAGTCATCTATGTTGTTTTTCTTCATTGTATAAAGACTCAGTAGATATTGTGTATCCAATACCTTACTTAAATCTGTATATTTCATACATCCAACAATAATTTATTTTATTTAAAAAATTTTTTTTATATCAATGGCTTGTTTTTGTTTATTTCTGCAGTATTACTGAACTTATATTACCTGTGGTTATATATTTTTGCATAAAATGTTGCCATGAAATCATTTTGAACATTAGAAATTTTCTATTACATTTTCTGTAAGATATAATTACGGTAAACAAGCTTATGTTGGTATCTCAGACTGTCAGCTTGTTTCAGCTCTACTGAATGGCATACAGCAAGACATTTGCACATGTTTTAATATAGCAAAAATTTTAATTTACTGAAAAACCTTTAAAATTAATAATGTAGATGTAATGTTAATATATCTAATAGGATCTTTTTCATCTGGTTTCTGTTTTTGTTTTCTTCACTAATTTGATTAGCAATATTTTCATCAGCTCTAATAGCTTCTTGTCCCTTCATATTTGCTATTTTGGACAAGCCCTAAATAGTTTGTGTGGTCTAACCACACCATGTTTCACAAACTCCTAACCTCAGATCTGTGGAAATAATATGGAATTTTCCTGATGGAGCAGCCAATTTTTTCCTAGCACCTGGAAGCATCAGATTGAATCTTGGAATGACTTCACAACAATGTAGCAAGTAGGAAATACCAGCTCTGTTTTTAGCTTTATATGCTGACGGAAAAGATTTTGATTTAATTTGTGGTTAATTTCTTGAAGACTGTCCATTGTTGGAAAATAGAAGATAAATCATACTAGCCATGTTTCAGTGAATGATAAGTGAGTTTTTTTTTTAAAAAAAAAAGAGAGGGCATTGTTTAGATACTTGATATCTGGTTTTATAAACTGAAGCCAGTTATTTACTTTGTTATTGTTTTTTTATGATGTAAAGAAGATAAATCATTTCTTATAGCTTGCGACATTCTTTTGTAATTTAAAAATATACAAAGCGCAATACTTTCAATGCAAAAAAAAAGCAAGTACGTTTGTACTAGAAATATAAATAATTATACCATATAGTATACATTATTTAATAAAATTTTTTTTTTTTTTGCATGTTTTGGGACTAAATGGGATAGGAATTTGAGAGAAAAAAGAAATTAAATATTTCATTCTAAAATCAAAATAATTACCACGATTTAGCTTTGTTCTTGCAACACAGGGAGAAGCGGGATGTCATATCTCATAAGGAATTGATTCCACTTGTCTAGAGCTCGGTTCTCAAAGAATTACTTTCTCACATTAAGACGGTCCAAAGATTCTCCATGCAGTTTGCAATAACACTCTCCTGTTCAGCATTTCCGAGTGTGGTTGATAGAAGGAAGTATCGGATTATTTCCCTTGGTACGGTTTTTGTGCTTGGAGTTCAAGTTAAAGTTTTTTTTTATTAATAATTATTTGTTTGTGTGTAAACAGTTTCTTGTTGAGAACTGGAACTAAGGGAAGGGGTGGGGACGATCGGGGTTTGTATGATGCATTAGTAAGTACTTATAGCTTTGAAAAAATGAATCTTATTTCTAATGTTCTATGGGAGGGGAGTTAGTCAAGGGAGACTACTATGCTTTACATGGTTTTTTCTCAATATGTTATCTGCATTGTATTATCCGGAATCCGAGTAATACGTATTAAACTATACACGATGTTCTGGTAAGTAATTATAGATTTTTTCCTGATTTTTTAAGGAATTATTTGTTTGTGACGGCTAACTGTTAAAGAATTCAATAATATTCTCCCCAAAACAGGCCGATAAGGGATAACGATTATTGATTTATGATTAAATTCACCAAAATGATAAAGAACAAAAGAATGTTTGTGAAAATAATATGAAAAGTCAAAGTCATCCCCACGCTACAGATGGTATCAAGCCTAGTCAACTAGATCAAGCTAGTTTCATGATCACATTGTATATGGCAAACTGCATAAATGAATGTATCTGATTAAAATTTACATATTTTGGATTTGATGATGTACGTACTGGTAGATAACCAGCGTGAACTATCACCACACTGGTAGATCTCAAAATGTGGCCAGTATTATCATGATTGCTGAGGCAAATGTCACTGCTGCTGCACAGTTACTCGAGAGGCCTTTAACAGTAACGCTACAACAAGACTGTCATTATTCATCACATCTACACTTAACTGTTATTGTCGAGATTTCCTTCCTGGAATTGTCTTTGCAACAGAAATGATTCAAACAACATTCCAGTGGCATTTCCATTGACATGATTACAAATGGTGTACAGTACATAAGGCACCCTTTCTGTCCAATAGGAATAAACTGCTACATATAGTCTTTTTAGAGATATGTCTGGAAGGACCGGTGTACTCTGCTCTGTTTGTCCAAGTTTTAGCAATTGAGTTTAGAGATCACAACATAAGTCTGTAGAAGACCTTACAAGGCCTTTACTCCACAGTCAAGTATAGAAGTAGGAGTGTCATGATATGGGTTGTAATTTGGCAACATGTAGAAAAATGGTTTTGCACTTATCAAATGATTTTCTTGCTTATATTTCCATTTTAAAATTGCATCTACCGTTGTACCAACAATTGAGATTTGGTGCTCATATTCTTCATCAAGGCAATCAGCTCCTTCCCTGGGCACCCTAAACCCATAATATAAATCCATTTGAGCACCTATAGGAGTATCTAGATCTTCAGCCAAAAGAAAACCACCTATGTCCCACCAGTATTATGAAATTATAAGATGCAATGGGATCTGTACCAGACCATGATAGTGTTGTTGATTCATTGCCAAACATGGTAGAGGCTCTTCCTGCTGCAAAAGATGGCTTGACCAAGTAATAGCATAAGGATTTCACTATTTACTGTTTTCCACAACAAATTTACCTATTGCAGTACTGCACAAAGTGGTGGGGATACACGCCTTATTTTCATAGATTAGACAGGTAAGTTTTGAAGCTTTCTCTCGTTGGCATTATAGATTTGTTATGCATGATTGATTCTCTTTCTGTAGGCGTTGACTATTTGACTTGTGGTCGGTGCTTGAAGGAATTCCAGTTACAAGACATCATTGACTTCATTCAGCACAAGAAAGTTGACTGCGATGAATCTGAGAAAGAGCAAGGTATTGTCCATGTTTACGCACTACAGCTGTACTGGTTAAATGTACTTATAATCTTGTGGTTTTGCCAAGATGTAAGCATCCCTCTCATCGTAGGCAGATAACACAAGTGTGCATCTGGTGGTGTAACTGGTAATGAGGCTAAATGGCAGGGAAACTTTTGGTAATTTCTTTTTTTGTGAGTGTTTTCATTTTGTTCTTCATGAATCTTATTTTGATTTTTGAGGACATATTGCAGCAGCGGGATGGAAGGGGGCAGGTGTGCGGTGTCATTGGCCCTGCTGCTAAGCAAGATGGCTAAGTGTGGCAGGAAAGCCATGTAAGCCAGTCAAAAGTTACCCACAGAACCTCAGTTACATATACCTGGAAAAAAACCTACTATAAATCTTCATTTTTAGATTTTTAGATGTAGGAGGAAATCGGAGTGCTAAGAGGAAGACCATGCAACCTGCTATTGGTAAAGAGTGAAAATAAACTCAATTAAGGAGATGAGCCAAACCAATGCTGACCCAAACATGGGGGGGGGGTCAAACTGTGTCCACATAATGAAAGCCTCTGATTATTTTGTAAACTTGATGGACTCTTAAGCATCAGTCTGAAAAGATTGTACACTTTTGTCTAATATCCGATATTGTTTGAACAAGTACACAACCTTTTCGTCCACAAATGAGGTTGGGGTTTTTTTATGTGGACAAATTAATAGTAAAATGATACCCACCCATTTTTCCCAGAATGCTTAGCACATGTAGCTAATGCTGGTGACACATACAGATATCCTTGAGTAAAAGGAGGTTGCTCACTCGCTTGGTGAATAATAATGCAACCCCTTAGTGTTGTTTTAGTCATTAGGATACTCAAACCATTGTTGCATATTGTTGTCTCCTTATTCTGTCATAAAGGCAAGTCATTTTATACATCAGGACTTGTGCAGCAGTTAATAATATTTTAAAATTTTAAAAAATTTTGTTTTTGTTTTCTCGACTTTACATTTTGTACAAATGTCTGTTCACTATTTTTGTTTTTTTTTAAGGAAAGTTTTTTAGCATACATTTATCTATTTTCTCTTTCTAAAAAATAGCCCACTTAAAATTTGATGACCACATTTCCCTTCAGGTACATAGGCTGCAGATGCTAGCAGTTTGCGCTGATATCAAATGTTTGGTGTTGTGTGGAACAATGCAGAGGATGCTGTTGACACAAATTGGACGTATTATTTGATTAAACCATCACCTTTTTTTTGTTTTACAGATGCATCTATAAAACACCTGTATTGCTCGTCATGTTCAAAGGTCTTTCTTTCTGCTTGGAGCTTGCTGAAACATGCTCAGTTCTCTCATAAATTCCCGCTGTTTCATAACGTGGACAATGATGCGCCAACACCTGAACTTAAACCCAGTTCTGTCTTGTACAAAAACAAGGCTCGTGATAGAAAGTCAGGTAAGGAAGAGGTTTTGTTGCCAATGGATCCCCATTGTAACTGGGAAGGAGATGGCACTGATGGCAGTACAGACTGTGAATATCTCAATAGGAAAGACTATCGTATGACTGTAATACCGAGAATCCCTGAAAAACCCAAGAAATGCTGCAATGCTGTGATTCCGAAGAAGCGAAAGCATCACATGGAAACCAAGCATGTGTCAAGTGTGGAAAGTTCCAGAAACCAGAAAAGGAAAGGTCTGCCTGAATTAAGTACCAGTTATCAGAACGAGATTTACATTGATCTGGAGCCAGGCAACCAGAACATGGCAGCACCAACAGATAGGGAAGAGGATAAAAATGAGCTCTTTTCCTACAGTACCTGTTCCAGTCATTCGGAAAACAGCACGTTGAACAGGATGGTGTCAAACACCAATGACATGAACAAAAATAAAAGCAGATCATTTATAATTCACCCAAGATCCGTTTTTTCAATTCCTTTTTCCTGTACCATTGTCTCTGAGCCAGCAACAAGTTCAGTAACAAGTGTTCCAATGTCATCTGTCCACTCAGTGGATTCAGCAACAATTGTCTCATGTCGCTCAGGATCCAGAACCACACAGGCAAGCACACAACAGCTTAGTCCAGCATCAGCTCAGCAAAATGTTCCTCAGCCTGCAGTGCCCCCTAACCCAACCATCCCTGGTAACCACGCACAGCAAGGTCCTGACGGGGTTAGCGAGCCACTATCGCAGTCATCTGGCAATTTTGGAGATGGAAATAACCCGTTCTCAGGAAGGCAGGGCAGGAAGCGGAAATACCCAACCTCACGGCCTTTTAAATGTGATCTCTGTGATAACGCATTCAACCAACGGATCCATCTGAAGAAGCATCTCAGCAAACACACAGGTGAGTGCATTCTCTCTCTCTCTGTGTCACACGTTTCCTCGCAGTGGCACATCTGAAATATTCATGCAGAAAACACGAAGTATCTTGGTGTTTGTACTCAGTGAGGTTGGAAATTCTCATCACACCTGCACCACAGCAGTACGAGCCATGTCAGAATTTTGGTTTTTTAATAAGTTATTAGCTTTTAAAAATATATATATATATACTATAAAGGTGACTTCTTTCATTTGAAAAGCTTTAATACTGTGAAATATTGAAAAGTGAAAATACTTTAAACTGCCATTTATTTGCTGCTTACAATTAAATTTAATAAGTTACTTCATTATCAACACATTTTTTCAACAGATTGACCAAAAAAATGTGGAAATCACTCAGCACCTCAATGTCTCTAACTCTTCCAAATCACTGTTTTGCTACATAAAATTTTTCTTTGGTGCATTTTCCATAATGTTAGTACAATGTTGCTGCACAATGAAGCCACATACCCCAAGAGAAGGGATCTGTCCAACTAATGATTTATATGATGGGACCAGAACTAATTTCTTCTGTTTTCTAGTTGTGGGATTATGCAACAGTATTGACTAAGTTGTTTAGCTATCTGCCAATTTTTTCATATCATTTTCACACAATCTACAATAAAGTATCCCTTTAAAATAGGTTACTGTCACGAGTACAATGAGATGTCATTTTCACTCACCTTACAATAAAGTAATCCTTTAAAATAGGTTACTGTCAGGAGTACAATGGAATGTCATTTTCACACAACCTACAACGAATATCCCTTTAAAATAGATGAGTGACGAGCTCAGTGGATTGCTCATCCCTGTAAAACAGAAAATGTTTAGTCTCATGGGCTTTTGATTTTATTTACTCAAAGAAAGATCAAAAGATTCAAGGCTTATCTTTAAAGCAAGGTCAATTTAAATAGAAATACTATATCACAGAACCAGGGTGCAAAGTCGTAAGTCCACAATTAGTTATTGCTCATGTTGGCGGTCGGAAAAAAGTTTGTTTTTTTTTTCAATTTTGAGGGAATAAGTTCCATCTAATCTTATGCATATAACAGACAAAACTGTGCAGCTGTTTGAAATTATGTTTAATTTTAATGAATTATGCAGTAAGATTGTGATTCCATTCATTTTTTCATAAGCAAAAATGATTACCGATACAAGACAAATTTTATAATGATCGTTTTTTCTCAAAACATCTTTGTTAATTGAGCCGGCCTCTTTAATCCAAAGTTATATACATAATTTGCAAAAATACCGTAGGTATAATTTTACTCTCTTTAGGGCAGCCAGTGTCCCAGCAGTTAGCCTACAGGACTGCCAAGGATGAGGGCCTGAGTTTGACCCCCAGTTTGGGGGGGGGGGGTGTCAGCTCGGTTTGACATATCTCCCTGGCTCAGTTTCTTCTTCACCAGCCAGTCATCTGGGGTTCTCTCCAGTTTCTTCCCGCATTGGAAAGTGAAGAGTTCATAATCGGGATTTCCATGGCAAAGTCAGAAGCAGCAGCCCCTTGCGGTGCAGGATGGCAACATGACCTAGTCAGTAACTCCAGTACCACGCTTCTTCACTAGCGGAGAGGTCCATCGAAAGCGAGGACACAACAGCCGATTCTTTAATGCACTATCTTGCATATGCTTTGGTTAATTAATTACGGTTTGCTCGTGTTTTGCAGGTGTGAAGCCATATAAATGTCATCAGTGCGATTACTCAACTGTGGAAAGAAGTCACCTGAAGGTGCACATTCGGATTCACACGGGTAATGAAAGTTGCAGATGATTTCTTTTATGCAGCTATTTTACAGTCTTGTGTTCAAACGCTGTTTGGTTGTACCTTTATAACCCCACATACTGGGTTTTTTTCCTATGAATGTGTAGTATGAGGAACGGGTTTCTATTTGCTATATTTCCAGAAAGCTAGCAAAGGGTGTAAAATATATATATATATTATTTTTTAATGCAGACAATGAATGCATTTCCAGATCTGCAATAGAAAAATGGAGGAGAATGGTGGGTTTGGGTTTGTAGTATTGTATTGTGGGATCGGGTTGTTTTGCTTTAATTATTTTCAGACAAATATATTTCTGGGTTCCATGCTTTTATATGACAGAATCAGAGTGTGTAAAAGCAAGAAGTAAAAAAAACAGAATACCAAAAAAAAAATAAAAGAGGAAGAGACTAATTAATTTCCATCTGGTACACTCATACTCACACAGATTCTCCCATGGCTTGAACTCACAGGCCATACCCGGTTCCTTGCTTAGTGATGATAAATAACCAGGCTCCACATGTTCCTGGTTGCTGTAGTAATGAGTTCAAACCACAGGAAAGTCTCTGTTATTTCTCCCCCACGCCATCCGTCTGCTTGTGAAAAGAAAAGAAGTTAAGCTTTAAAATATACAACTCTGATAGGATTTTGTATGAAAACGTGTACAAATAAAAGCAGGGTTTAGATTTTAAAAAAAGATTGTCAATCAAAACATTCTGAACTACTGAAGGATATATATAATATATAATACATAAATATTATATTTATGCTGCTTAAAATAAATAGTATGATTTATTAATAACATTTTTTCTTTGGTTGGATTAAGGGTCATTCATTATTATTTGTTTATATAGTAACATTATAATAAACACATGAACTTGGAAGAGGCACCGGTAAATATTAACAAATTTTAATCAATAATTACTTGCTACCTCGTGAAAAATAATCACTCCAAAATCTTATTCATTTGGTCCATTTGACTATACATTTGTAGGATGCTTGGTTTTTTTTAAATAATTTTTGAAAAAAAAACATTTCATATTTGTAAAGATGGCGTGACTGATTTATGAAAAGTTTCCCAAGTTTATGGAAAATATTTTTTGTGCATGTAAACTAGTAACTTTATGTTTGTGTAAGACATCTTTGTAAAAAACAAAAATGTTGTGTTGAGATACATTGGGCAAACTTTGAAAGATGAAATGTCAGGGTTTTTTTTTACCCAACTTTAATAACAGATGATAATACTTCACTAATCTACATGGTGGGAACATGTTTATTTATAGAGTCAGAGAAACTATTAAAGTGGCCTCTGGTGTTAATTTGCATCCCCAAGAGGAGTGTATAAAAATAATTTTTCTTGCATTAAAACAGCTGAGAGCAGAAGTGCTACTGTACCGGTTTGTTTCAATTTGACCTCTTCATCTGGCCTCCAAGACTTGCAGTCTCAGCGGACTTAAAGCTGTTGCACACTTGAATTCCAGGCTTAACTTTTTTAAAGCAACACTGCTTCAGATAACACAGCTGAGAAAACTCCCCCTCCGAATTTCAAGTTTTTGTTTATATTTATTCCTCGTCTTTTTTCTTTGCTTTTCCTTTCCATCTAAGAGAGATTTTTTCTGCTGCTGTCTTTCAGGAGAGAAGCCCTTTAAATGCACGTTTTGCGAATATGCAACAGCCCAGAACAGCACGCTGAAGATTCACCTGAAGCGCCACCACAGTGGACGCATGTTCAAGTGCAAATGTTGCGGGAAGTCGTTCACCCAGAAAAACCTGTTGAAGTCCCACGAGGTGAACCATCACAGTCAACATCAGCAGCCGCTCGTTCTTGACAACTCTAACTCACCTTCTCCCCAGCCTCTGACTGGAATGAACAACAACTGTTGAGAGAGCCCCTTATCGCTTTTTCACTCCTCCCCCCCCCCCTTTTTTTTTCCTTCTCAAATCAGCATGAAGAAAATTAAAGGATTTATTTATAATTCTATTGAATTTACTAAAACAAGAACCTAAAATAGTAATCGGGTACCTAAGAAATGCTGATCAGTAAATGAGGTTTGCTGAGATCTGTGGGCACCATGCTGCTCAGACATTATAATGTATAGTCTTCATTCGTCAGACCAGCATCTAAAGGAGAGGAGAGAAGAGGTTGGTGGGGGGGAGGGGCAAGTCTCATTATTCATTCTTGCCTAGGATGATGTCACAACAGTCTGTACACTTCCATGCATGTGCTGCATCCTCTCTCCACAATATATGCTGCAGCATCAACAGCTAGAAGCACATCTGCTGCTGCTCTGGTAGGATTCCTGAAGGGAGATGCTTTTAAGCTTTATCCAGACTGACCCTTGATTGAAACATCTCACACTCCGCTACCAGGATCCATATTAGAACTCTTCTCTTTTAGATACAGGAAGAAACCCACACAGTGGCCTGGTGGTGAAGACAGGAAGAAACGTTTCCAGGGGGAGTTTGCCAAATCGAGCTGCTACCAAGGGAAGCAAACCGCACCTTTACTGTTGGACTAAAATTATGCCAGTCTCGTTACTGTTGAGATATAATATTGATTCAGTGCTCGCTCTACATGAAATTTTATTTTTTAAAAATCGTTTGGAAAATAATTTGAAAAAGTAAAAGTTGGGGGACCCTGCATTCAAGTTATTTCATTCATAACTGTAAATCATGTAGCATATGAGATGCTATTGATTTACTTTCAGGCATTTTGTAGGGAAAAACGTGTAAATATCTGAAAAATAAGAACATTTCTTTGTTATTTTTGCATTTGTTTGGCAATTAGTCAAACACATTACTTTAGAATGTTGATATGCACTTCTCCCAAAAGATATCTTTTTTTATAATGGTGTGTAATAAAGGGATTTTTCCCTTCACTGTTATACATTATCTAAAAGATATCTTCATAAAGATATGACATGCAAATTTTGACTTTCCAGTTAAAAAAAATGAGAGAGAGAGTTTACTATAACGCTGGCCAACAACTTATCTATATCTAGTATAATTACAATTTACATTTAGTTATTTACATTTGTATAAGCAGACAGGAAAGGAAGTTTACACAAGAGCCCCATTGGTTACAAAGCAACAGGAAGCCATCAGATCTTAAACATGATCCAGGTTTGAAAAGTGTCTATCGATAGTATAGTATAACAGTTACTAGAAAGCAGGAGGACAACATGGCTTATACAGAGTTCCCATATTTGAGAAGCATCCTTAGATACTATAGTGTAGTGGTTACTAGGAGACGGGAAGATATCATAGCTTAGGTCTCCAGACTTTGTGTGTCCATAGTATAGTATAGTATAGTTATTTATAGGAAGACATGGCTTATACAGTGTTCCCATATTTGAGAAGCATCCTTAGATACTATAGTGTAGTGGTTACTAGGAGGCTGAAGGATGTTGACTTTAAACTACAGCCTGATAAAATGGTCCCCTTATAGGCAGATCTCTGCTAAGACAGTTTGGATTGTCCAAGAACCTGTCAGTTAAAAGAGTGATGTTAAACAGGTTATAATTTCTTATTTTATTTTCATGAGAACCCAATGCAAAACGATTACTGATGGAAGCAAAACTTTTGTTGCTTAGTTAATATTTGCAAAGCCTATTTCATGATTAAGGTAGAGTTGGTAATGGTAGTTTTCGTATGAGACTAGACTTGGTGGGGTGAGGATTTGTTGAAGTACCAGTGGTTGTCTTCATAAGTACTGAGAGAAAAAATATATAATCCAGAAGTGTAATTCAAAGGAAGCCATAACTGTCTGTGAAAAACGGTAGCTAGACCTGTTCCGTTAAAACAGTTATGCCGTGCCAGCTTTCTGCCGTCATTCACGGAGTTTACAAACAAAATATTAAGTTTTTATTTCAGATGTGTAATCTTAGCATTAATATTAATATTACATTTTTTTCTTTTATCTAAAAAAAATTGTGAATATAATGGCATTTAATGAAAAACTTTATAATTTGTTTATGAATGTTTCAGGGAAATTTTGGTAATCAGAAATTTTTAAAAAAGTAATATATATATACATATTTCTATATACGCTGTTAAAGATTGTTCAATTGCTTATGGAAGGTGGAGTTCTAATAAAATAGCTGAAGTTTCCTTTATAATCAGAGAATGTTGTAAATCATTCAGTTTTCTGTAGCAGGATTATTAAAGCACTGATAATAATCATCTTTCTTTAATTCTTCAAACAACAAAGGGGGAATCATTTTCTGTTTTGGCCTTGCTTAGAGAACTTCACATCTCAGTTGAGAACATGAAGAGCCATTTTCAAATCTGCATCATTGTGCTTGAAGCACTGAAAGCTTTGACATCTTAAGATGTTAAAGGTAGAATTTAAGAAGAAAAACAGCTGAGCTAAGCTAAAATGTAACAAAACAGGATAACTACCACCTCAGGATCTGTCATTCAGGTTAACTTGCTAACAGTGAAATTCTCCCTCTGTTCATTTGTTTTTGTTTGTTTACTGTAGATTTTTTTTTTTCCCACACTCCAAAGTAGCAGCTGTAGTGCACGAAGGCAGTACTCCAACCTCTCAAAGCGAGAATGTGTGGGATACAAGTCATCACCTGCCAATAAAATGGATGTCAGTCACAATTAGCAATACTACAAAACTCAACTCATCTGTCATCTATTTCTGCTACTGCTGCAGGCATCAAGCTCGCACTTGATTTTCAGCAGCTGTATCCTGGTCAAGAAACCAAGAACACGAAAGAATGATGGTTGGTTTGTACAGCTACAAGGCAGCCAATTAGGGGTTGCTTGGAACTGGGGTTATGGAAATTAGTGACAGCATTTCGTGAATGATTGAGGAGGGAGATAAGAAAGGCTTTCGTGTAATCTTTGGTGATTCCTTGGTTTTGAGCACGTCGGCCATTCCCGCAAGAAAAGTGTTAATGTCGATGGGTTGGACTGCTGCTTTGGTGAGCCTTCAGATGGCTTAGAAGCCCAATCCTCAAACCATGAGTGCATTAGAAACAGGTGGTACACCAGGGTATCCCCTCCATTCTGTTGGGTCCCCTCTGTGTGTATACACCAAATAGACTTAATTATACTTCACTTTGTGATGGGAGACATTAGCTGTAATATCATCAGTTTGTGTGTGTTGCCATTACCACCAGTGAGTATATTAAAGCTCTACAATTGTTTCTCAAGTAAATCTCTCACTCCACATGCATTAAAAGCCAGAATAATATTTTTTTTTACTCAGTAGAATTTGACTTTGATTCAAATCCATAATTTAAAATGCAGTTTACATCATATGGATTAGTTTCACAGCTTTTACCTAATACAGTTTGTTTGTTTGTTTTTAAAACACGTCACTATTTCATAATTAAATCTAAGGAAACCTGCTTTTTGTTTTTGTTGTTACAAAAGAACTGGCACAGAATATGGTCGGCAGTACAGCAATAGATTTATTGTACATATCGGAAGGGAGATAATGCTGCTCTAATTAAACAAACAATATTAGTAGTACCGTATATCGGAAGAAGGGAAATCATATTGTCCGTTACTCATTATCTCCCTGGCTTTAGACTCGGATTAGACCTAACCTTAATGAACTAGATAAAAAGGTGCAAAGATGAATAACAATTGTAGAGTACAGGTACAGATCTTACTAAAAGTATGATGCCTAATTTTGCTGAATAATCTGTTCATTTTTAATATTGTATAGCGCACCTTTCCAGTGCTGGTTAAAGGGTTAGTATAGTAAAGTATGCAAAAGGGAAAGAGGTCCATGAATTATAGAAACAAAACTGGCGCTTTGCAACCATTAACCTATCACGTGACGTAGTACTCCCCCTGTCTGATCAGTTCTCCACTAGGAACTAGAATACTCACCGCCACCTGGCGGCTTGACGTTTCTCGTGAAACTGGCATCGGACCAAGCGCAATATTCTTTTGTTGTTGCCGTTGTTGAACTTTCCAAAGTTTAAAGAGAAAGGAAAATTGTTAATGAACTTAAAAACACGACTCGTTCTTTGAATACCCGGCGAACCGTGCATGGCAATCAGCCGGTCTCGAGTTCTACCGCCCCGGTCATTGGCAGAAGGGAACCCAAGAAAGACAACTCTGTCTTGAGGCAAGCATGGTGAATGATCTCGTCCGGTCATCAAAGTTTTGCTGTAATCCATTCTGCAGCCGAGAGATGGCGCTGCACGATAAAAGAAGTCTCTAAACACTGCTGCGCACTATGGTTACTGTCCCCTTCTCCAATGGTGTGGATTGGGTGTCTTTAAATTCGGCCATATCTTTCAAGCTGCTTTCATAAATTTTAAAGGGTAAATCTGTTTTTAAAATGAAAAAAAAACAACAAACAAACAAATTAGGGTCAGCAAACATGGCGCAAAGGGGATTCGATGTTACAGTGGAACGATTTTAGAAATGCTTGCTTGCTTCCGGTAAACCATCTGTGCACATGAATAATTATCCAGTGAGAAGGGAAGTTTGTCTTTATTTTCAAATTTAATAGTAAATGCATTTTAGAATTGACTAAACCAGGCTGCATGCCATTTATTCTTAACGTTCTAACTATTGATCACCCATGTACAAATAACTCTTAGGCTATTGTTGGGTTATCTCCCCTGATCCATGTAAATCATCTTGACTAGATAGATCACTTTTCGCCAGTTTTCCTAATGGCAAACATGGTTTATGCTGCTTTAAAATCTGCCTTAGCTGCAGCCTAAACTAATCCCACTTAAAAACTGCCGTCTCTCCTTTTCTTTCTTTTCTTTAAATAAAAAAAAAATCCACGGACAATCGTCGAATGCAACAGGTGACTGCTGCAGCGCTTTCTATAATTTGGAGAAGCACATCATCACATTTTCAGTAAGACTAACAGACAAGGGGAGGGACAGGCAAAGACATTACAGGGTTCAAAGAAAAAAGGTGATGATGGTAGATGGCCAAGACAATTTTGATGGCTGCTACGAGAGATCGGTAATTTGAATATGTCAGCAATGGCAAAAAGGTGAAGATGTCTGTTGCCAGGGAGAATTGTGGCTGCAAGACGCACAGAGACAGAAGGAGGAGATAAGGCCATTATATAGGATAATAAAGTCCAACTGCCATCAAATGATAGACTAGCTGACAGGAACATTCAATGCAGGGCAATCCTTTCCTATCGCCAGCCGTACATTGCGAATGGACTAAGGCAGTAGAAAGGAAGCCAGGCTTACATCGACATCATTTATAATCGATTCCATCCAGCAAAGCTTCGTGTGTGCCTTGATGAAGATGGTCTTCCATAACAACAATTCTCCCATCCACCGCGCCCACCCCATATATTCATGGTTTGTGGAAAGCGATGGAGAGGTAGGGCATCTCAGCGCAGTCCCACATCTCAATCCGTTCAGTCATCTGTGGCATAAACCTGAAAGACATCCGCCATCATGTTCCCCTGCCTACCTCGCTCCATACATTGTGTACAGTATTAATGACTGAGTGGAGGAATATCCCTCAGGGACACACTCCAGCATCTTGAGGGTTCTCTTCTACACCATGCCATGGCTGCTACTTGGGCAGAGGGAGGCACAACCCGTTCGTTATTACCAGTGAGTGCTAATAAAGTGGACAGTCAGTGTATATTATACATAGGTTTCCTTGCATCAGGCTTGCATCACTTTATGTCAACACGCTTCTAGTATTAATAATTACTTTTAAAAATACTTCTGCTGCTGATTTATGAGGTTTTGGTATATAACAAAATAAGCCTTTACTTCCTCTTTTAACCAAAAAAGTAAAAAGAATTTCCACAAAAGTTTATAATGTATTAGTGTTTTTTTCCCCCCAATCCTCACTGTTTTTTTTTAAAATTCCACATTCTGCTAGCACTGGAACCGGTAGGAGAATTGCAGTGGTGTTTACGGTAGTAGGAAGACCACTGAAAGTTCTAAGATATATTATTAGTTTTCAAGCATCCAGCTATGAGGTTGATTTGGTGTCGACAGAAACATCTACCAAACGGCTGGATAAACTGAGATGGTGGCTGGCTAAGCCGTCACTGATGCTTAGTTTACCAATAAACCTCCCGCCACCTGGGTCTGCTTAGTTGGTGTACAGTTATAATTCTTTTGCTCGGCTTTTTCCATTTAAACAACTGCTTCTAAGCGCGATTCCACTGAGAGCGACCTTAATCTATAACATGGTCAAGAGTGCGGTCATTTGCATTTCTGAATATGGGTTAGGTAACCTGGCTCTCTCAGCTATCGAGCGCTGCCTCTCCATCTCCATCTCCTCTCTTCTCTCTCTCTCTCTCTCTCCATCTCTCTAAGCTATCTCAGATCTATCTCAGCTCTAGCTCTCTCTCGCGCTCCATTCTCTCTCTAAATCGCTCTCTAGCTCTCTCTCTCCATCGCATCTCAAGCTACTATCTCTCTCTCTCTCTCCCTCTCGCTCTCTCTCTCTCTCTCCCTCCTCTCTATATCTCCATCTCATCTCTCTCTCTCTCCTCTATCTCCATCTATCTCTATCGCCTCTCCATCTCCAATCTCTCGTCTCCATCTCCTCCTCGATCTCTGCTCCATCTCCTCTCTCTCTCGTCGCTCGCTCTCGCTCTCTGCCATCTCCATCTCCCTCATCCTCGCTCTCTCTATCTCTCTCCATCTCCATCTCTCTCTATCTCTCTCTCTATCTCCCTCTCCATCTCTCTCTCTCTCTCTCTCTCTCTCTCTTTCCATCTCCCTCTCTCTCTATCTCTCTCTCCCTCCTCTCTCTCTCTCTCTCCATCTCCATCTCCATCTCCTTTATCTCTCTCCATCTCTCTCTCTCGATCGATTAGTCAGTTTCTCTGAACGAACTGTACACATTTTTTTTTATCTTTTGGTGGTTCCCTCACACTCCCCCCACTATCTATCATATTTGCTCGCGCATGCGGTATTTCCAGGTTAAATTTGCAACGCACATGTGGCGAGGTCCCGTTACAGAAACCTGACGGACTAAACAAAACTTTCACTATTAACTGAAACACTGGACATCTGCCATGAGGTGCATCTTAATTACGTGTCACGTTAATAATAATGCATGGGTGATGGGCTACCATGGCTAGAGCTAAAGCCTAGCGATGTTTCATTTACAGCACCCCTAATAAAAGAAATGGCAAACCTAGGGTTAAATACGGTTTTACTCACCTTCCCTTCAGTGCGGACCTGCGTTGTCCTGTAACGAGAGCCCGGCTCTGCTTTAGGTGATGGCACAGAGACGAAGTTCAGACAATGCTAAAGATTTCCACCCCAGGGGATCCATCAATAGCCAATTGCTACATAGCTATGTGGGCTGAAAGGCATGTAACTTCCTTTCGCTGTCACGAGGCAGAAAAGTCATGGCTTAATTTAAGGTCCCTAAATCACTTGGATAACCTTCTCCACTATGCCCTTCAGTCGTTCACCCTGGAGACGCGTCCGGCCACGACTTCCCCACTCATCTGTCCAAACGCACAGGTAGAGAATACCGCTGGTGAATAAGAATGCAGAAGTAGCGGGGTATCCCATACCTTTGTTGCTACCCAAAAGATCTGTGAAATGGAAACCGATTTATTGAATTAGATCCATCTTTTCGGTGTTACGGGTGGGCTGGCTGGCAGTCTAGTGGTAGGATACTGGGCTGCCAAGTCGAGTACCGGCTGTGTCTAGCAACAGCCACGTGGCTTCTCTTCCAAGATCGAAAAGTTTTAAGACGGATTTTCTGGGTCTAGATTCTGCGGGTAACTTTCGACATTTGGCGAACTTATATCCACCCTCCTCCTCACCTACATCTATTAAACTTCTCACCTGTTAACAGATCAACCAACCTCAGCAATCCAACCCGATTTGCCCCCTGACATGTTTTTTTTTCCCTTCGCATCTCGCTACCGGGGTACATTTTGGAACTTAACTCTTGTGCTTCATCCGAGGTAACCTGTTGGAGCTAACGGTCTTGTCATAATTGATGGAGACAGGATCCGGGCGGTGAGGTGAGGTGTGCGGCAACTGTAATCATTCGAATGACCTCGAGATCCCCATCACAGGGATAATTCTTAAGATTCACCCGCGTTTTCTATCTTTAAAGTTTGACTACCCATAGAATACCAGCTCGATATTGAGGACTATTAGGTGTGTGTGTGTTGTTGCTTTGTTTTTTTCAGAATTAGACCTTTAATATCTTCAGGCGATGTTTGAGAATGTGAATTATGATAAAAAAAAAAAAGAGGAAGCAGATTAGAATTACACTTGGACGTAGTAATGAGGGTAAGATACTTTGGATGGATGGTTTTTGGGTGATGGGAGAGAGTGAGGCCTCAACATGTCGACTATTCCTACCTTACGGAAGTAAGTCACATCGACGTGTGGACCTAGATTATGGTACAGTACACATTCCCCCGCCTGCTGCCGACTATTACCAGAATCACAACGGTCTACACTCTACGATTTAAAAAAAAAAAAAAAACCCCACTTTTTCTGTTAACGTTAACTAGAATTTCAAACGTATCAATTACGGGTCGTGCTGTGCGAGGGTGGAGCCGTCACCAAGGTGCTCGGACGAATTCCAAGCGTTCGAAGTCGAGGCTGCTTACCCATGATGCCCTGCGAGACTAACGGCTCTGGCATGATGGCAGATAGCATGATGACAGACCACACGCCGAGCAGACACGAGAAGAGTCTGGGCCTGTTGACCACCAAATTCGTTTCCCTGCTCCAGGAAGCTAAGGATGGCGTGCTCGATCTCAAAGTGGTGAGTGCTCTGGAATCGGGCTGCGGTGGGTGCAGAGGCGCGGGCGACAGAGACCAGTACCCCGCTGGTGGACGCGGTTTGGTGGAATGTTTTTGTATACACACACACACACGACCCCCCCCCTCCCCTCCTCCTCCTCCTTCCTTACTCCCGTCTCGGTTCCATGTATACTTGAACAGGTACCGGGGTACTCGGAGATGCCTATCGATGTCCGTAGTAACCCGGTCGTTCATTCAGCCCCCCCCCCCGGTCCCCAGCCCCATCCGTAACCCTGCCGACCGACCGACCGACCGACCGGCGGCTCTACTTCACGATGTGGACCATCCACCGCCGTTAACAGAGGCGGGAAACGATATAACGAAGTTAATTTAACTTAATACAGCCTAAGGGTGGTTGCTGGTGCCTTCTTTTTACATATATATATATATATATCTTAATAGATCGGAGCACCCAATTCTCTCCATTTTGGTTCAAATCTTTCTCATCTTCATCTTCATCCCGGGGGGGGGGGACAGAAACTTCTGATTTCGTCCACTTGTTCCTTTATTCTGGGTCCCTTTATTCCTTTATTTACCAGTATTATTATTATTATTGTTGTTTGGTGACCTGTTCCCTAACGTAAAACACCCGTGGTATTACAAATAAGTACTGTAGCACTATAAGAACAGAAGTAAGTTAAGTACGCCGAGGGGCTGGCTGCCCCCCGGATCAGGTTCAGTGATGTTTTGGGGTCCAACCAGTCCACCCCGTGACCAGACTGCCAACACTGTTTTGGGGGTCCAACCAGTCCACCCCGTGACCAGACTGCCAACACTGTTTTGGGGTCCAACCAGTCCACCCCGTGACCAGACTGCCAACACTGTTTTGGGGGTCCAACCAGTCCACCCCGTGACCAGACTGCCAACACTGTTTTGGGGGTCCAACCAGTCCACCCCATGACCAGACTGCAAAACTGTTTTGGGGTCCAACCAGTCCACCCCGTGACCAGACTGCCAACACTGTTTTGGGGTCCAACCAGTCCACCCCGTGACCAGACTGCCAACACTGTTTTGGGGTCCAACCAGTTCACCCCGTGACCAGACTGCCAACACTGTTTTGGGGTCCAACCAGTCCACCCCGTGACCAGACTGCCAACACTGTTTTGGGGGTCCAACCAGTCCACCCCGTGACCAGACTGCCAACACTGTTCTGGGATTATCCAGCCGTAAAGAAACTAGACTTAGCCCCAGTCTGCCTCCTCTTTGTGCAGCTGATCTGGGTTATCGCGAAACTTGTAGATAAGTCAACAAGCAGAACGACTGTACACAGGGGGAGGGGGAGATTTAAGTATTTTTGGGAACTGGGAAACCAAAATGTGTCAGGGTCCATTTTAAAAGCTGGTGTTAAGGATTAGTATTATGGATCAGTTAGCAGGTATTCAGCACTCTAAAGCATGCTTTTTAAAAAAGAAAACACTTGCCCAGTACTGATTTCCAGTCATGCAATTTTATTTTTAATGAATTTGTAGCCACCAAATCAATAATAATAATAATAATAATAATAATAATATATAATAATAATAATAATGCTAACACATTCTAAGTGGTTTCACTGGAAGACATTTTGGAAAATGCAAAAAAATCTTGATTCATTTCCTCTGGAGTTTCTCTCGATAATTTTAAGAAAGTGATGACTGACGAGAGTAGTTCAGGGATTATGGCGACAATAAAAAAAAAAAAAAACAGAATAAACTCTGTCCCCATGCAGTTTTAAAAGGTTGGGTTTGTTTTCTCTATAGTAAGTGATGCCCTGACTGGGTATAAAAAATGTTTTATAAATTACCTTTACTTATTTTCGTATATTATTAATAAATCCACATAATGCGTGTGATTATTGTTGTGTTTTTTTTCTTTTTCTTTCCGTAAATGTTTTGTGTAAATTAAAGAAGGGGTATTTATTCTCTCTAGGGACCTGGTTCTGCAAGATGTAAAACATTAGGTGCAGAGGGATCACTTCCTCAGTCAGTCTTGTGTTCTCTTTACACATCTTTTGAGTGCCACCTTTTACACGATTTGAACCCTTGGCATGACAACCAGAGGGAGTTGGTGTTTCCCAATGAACTTAACATGGAATCCCTACTATAATTAAAAGAGAAACTTTTATAGACAGCACAAAATAACCTTGCCTACTAGAGTCTGCTGAGAAACAAACTTTGCTCTTGTTAAGTTTAGATTTTTTTTTAATGTTTTTCAAATGTTTATTGGAGACTGTGTAATTCTCCTGTCAAGAAGATTATGAACAGTGTTTGGTATGTAGTGTAGTTGTGCTGTATGCTACTCAAGCCTGCCTGTTTTCTTTAATAACTCCCTGCACAAGCATTTTCATTTTAAGTATGATTATTAATGATAGACAAAATCTGAAGTGTTTATTTTGAACCAGAATAATTAACAATCGGTGCAAAAATAGGTTGACACTAGTATTTAGTAAACTTGTATTTAGCCTTCAAACCTGCATCAACTTTGAGCCATTGATATTATTCCATGATTCCTGTGTAACCTCCCAAAGATATTTTAATAATTTTGGGGCATATTTTCCCTTTTCTTTTGATTGGATTGAGGACTGGTGACAGGGCCAGTCCATAGTTTTCAATACATCTTAGTCACTTTTACTCTTCAAATAGTTTATGCATAGCGTAGATGTGTTTTTGATCATCTTGTTGTAAAACAAAATTATCACCCACCAACTAATCCACTGAGTATGGCATGATAAATAAGAATGGAATGATATTTCTCTTTATTCATTATTTCATTAATCTTTACGATATTACCAACTTCTGACCAACTCAAACAGCCTTATATCATATGATGCCACCCACCACTTCTATACCTCATTGAGGGTTTTAGACACTGATCTAATAATTTTTCATCAGGCCTACATCTCATGTATTGCCTTTTATGTGTATCAAACAATTCCATCTTAGTCTCATCTGTTACATTTTTCTCATTGGAGTCTTTTCTAAATATTCTGCTTCTTTAATAACGGTTTTCTTAAAACAACTCTCCCGTTGAGCTAATCTCCTCTTGATGGTAGTTATGTTGAGGCAGCTCCACTTAAGTTCGCTTCACTCATGATCCAAGTTGCAGTTATTTTCTGTTATGCAGTCAAGTTAGACGAATATGTTGATCCTCAGAATTAGTTGCCATAGTTTTTTCTACCTCTTCTAGAAAGAGATTTAAAGCTGCTAGTATCTTGGTATTTAAAAAAAATTGTTTTTATTTCGTACTGCTCACTTGGAAACAGAGTTTGGATGCAATTTTCCCCCAGGGATTTACTCTTGTTTCAAAATTTATATTTGACCTTGTAGCCTCACTCAAGTCTCTCCCCATTTTTTTAAAACTAAGGACAATGGCGTTTTTTTTTTCTTTCATGAGATTATCTTTATTAGAATTTTTAAAATAGATAAATATAATAAATGTGCTGCTTAGATGATTACTTTAGACTATTGATATAAATCACACCTGAATATAATGACCTAAACATCATCATCATTTATCCTAACTAAATGATACCACTTGTATAGAAAAAGTTATTATGGAAGACAGGTGGGCTCATAATTGTGATAACCACTGTGTGTGTGTGTGGACGATTTCTCTTAGTATTAATTAAAATTTTATTCCTTTCAGCATGATGAACATAAAAAAAAGCAAAAATATATGAAACAGTTAATCGCAAAATATTAATGCTGTACTGCTACTGTACACACACTCTCCACATAATAATACAGATCAAATTAAATATTAGAACTTTATTAATAAATGTTGAGGAGAATAGATATTACAGGAGTTATTAATAGACAGTGAAGTAAACCACATTTCTTACAATATCGTTTTAATGTGGCTCAGTGCTGGTACATTCACACTTTGAGCTACTTTGGTATCGGAATTTGGCGCAAGCGAACTAACAGCAGATCTCAGCCCCTGCTCTCAAATGCTTGTCAGTTGGAAAAAAATGTTTGCAGTATATTCATAATTGAAATGTAAGTAATAGACTGGGCTTTAATCTGATGGTAAATGAACCATGGGTTGCATGTTCCTGCTATATGCTATTCGGTTGTGCAAAAAAGGGCCATTGGTATGGAGTTCTGCGAGACACATGGCAAACAACTGCTGTGATTACAATTGCATTATTTATCTTTTCCAAACTTTTTTTTTCAACCTTTCTTTGTGCAGATATACTTTCCATAGATGCCACATTTTTTACTGAGCTTGTATATGTAGATACACAGGATTTATAGTATTCATGGAAGAACAGAATTTTAGATTTTAACAAAAAAACTCATCAGGATTTGTAAGCTGCTAAACAAGGGGCAGTAAGTGGTAACCACCCAAGCTTAGTTTGGAGACGTTCCATTTGTTTATGGTTGGTTAACTAATATCATAGTTTTCAGAACCACAAGCCTGCATTCAGGGACATGAAAATCTCTCATTCCTCTTTTCTCCTCCCCAGTTCCTTCCTTGAATGCTGATTATATATATATAGAGAGAGAGAGATGGAGAAAGAGGTTCACTTTTATGATATTTCTACTTGTGAAGTTTATTGTTTGACTTTCTAAAAGATGGTAAAATTTGTATTTTCCGGGTGTGGAAAATGATCAGTCATGTTAGTAATTCGTTATTCAGCTTTAATATAAGCTATAACTATAACATTTGTGTCAGTATGTAAAAGAAAAGAAAAGGGCTGATTCATTAATCTTTAAAGAACATTGATTTTGTACTTATTTGCTGTAACCCATCCATTTGTTATGTCAGCTATAGGAATGTGAAATCTGTACTTTCACACAATTTTAGTAATTTTGCACGTGGAAGTCGCAGGTTGTAGACTGAATGTATCTGACTAAAGAATGATTGGGGATGCCGAGAATGTCCCAGATTGTTGGGGATTGGTGCAAAATTACCGGTTTCACATTCTTACCAAGATATACATTGTATAATTAAAACAAACAAACAACATACAACAGTATTTAGAATCGATCTTCCTGCAATAGGCGGAAGCTCTCTCATTTCTTTGTTTTCTAGTGTCAAGTGACACTGGGTGTGCACAGTTTCAGCTAATTATTATTTTTTTAATGTATTACATAATGTATGTTTAATTTCTTTGTGAAAATGTTTTTAAAGGCTGCTGATACGTTGGCTGTGAGACAGAAGCGGAGGATTTACGACATAACAAATGTTCTGGAAGGAATTGGTCTGATTGAGAAGAAATCCAAGAACAGCATACAGTGGAAGTGAGTAGGAGTGAAAACCTGTCTACCAAGGTGACAAAACCTATTGCATCCTCCATCCTGTATTTCTTTTAAAAAAAAAGAAAAAGATTTGGGGTTCACTGTGCGTGTTATAGTGTAAAAAAAGGAAAGATTTTGGCATTAAATAGAGAGAGTCAAGTATCGTTTTGATATTGTAGATTTGCATTCATGGGGTCAAGTAATTGATCGGCCAACTTTAATAGATGGGCATTTTGCAATTCTGCTTTGACTGACGAATATCCAAACAAAAGAAATGCATCGACGACGAAACAGAAACAGGACAAACGTGTGAGCATCTTGTTAACCTTGGCACAGTTAACTCGCACGCTTAAGCACGCGCAAGAAGAACAAGTTTGCGATTATTTCTGGGTGGATCAGTTAACCTTTACCTGCCAGTGTAGACACGCCCAGGTGCTTGACGAAACCCGGCCAGACATTGCTATTTTTAGCCAGGTTTCATCGGAACATTGCCAGTAATTTGTAGGTGTGACACCTATCATGAATATTCCTCACTGTTCATCAGCATCAGTGTTTAAATTCTTTATGTAGTTTTAATTTTCAAAAAAAAAAAGAAACCAACATAATGTAACTGTTGGCTTGTTGCCTCAGATTAAAGATAAAAATTACTTTGTGAAAGTTTATCATTGACTTATTTGGGAGGGGAGGAGACCTGGCCGAGAAAAACCAACAAATATGGACATACCTAGTGTTTGCTTGTATGAGAAAATTCAGGCACAATCTCCTGTATTCAGTTTGTTGGCTAGAATTTCTTGCGAAAGATGCTGAATTGCACCTTAAAATTAATTTTGAAAAACTCTTGACTTTGGCTGCAGGGAAAGATGGGGTGAGAGCAAAAGTAATTTCTGTCCTGTGAATCAACTTTTACTCCAACCCCCCCCCTCCCTCTAAACCTGGATTTGTCACTATTATTTTTGTTTTATACCAGAGACTCACAAAACATTGGAGATAACCATAACATTTAGCTTAATTATCCCTGTACCTCACGTTTTAGGGGCGCAGGACCAGGCTGCAACACGCAGGAGATCTCCAACCGCTTGGTGATGCTAAAGGATGATATTGAACAGCTGAAGCAGCGGGAGGAGGAGCTGGACAAGCACATGGCATGGGTCCAGCAGAGTATCAAAAATGTCACAGATGAGGTCACAAACTGCCAGTATCCTTTTAGCAGCATCTCTTATATACATATACAAAGCTTCTGTTTCTTTATATAAAGTTTGTGTACCAATAGAAGCCCAGTAAACTGTTTAAATTAAGTGTTCTTTAAGATAAGAATGAAAAATTATTGGTGTCATTTTGGAACATTTCTGGATTAATTTGGGCATTCCTCATCACCTTATTAGTGGTAATAGAACTGACTATGCTTCAGTATTCTCTTCCTGTTGCCACCATCGGGACTCAGAATTGTTTTGGTGTGCAGTGTTATTTCTGCTGGAGATTTTTCTGCAACAGGTAGGTTTATTTTTGCAGGTTTTGGATGTGGCAGTGTGACCCACACCTGCAGTGCCGCCAATTGTGTGTTACCTTTTGGGTTGGTTAAATTTTCCTATCAGTTAATGGGGGTGGGAGGGAAGATCTAGATATTTAATATTTGAAGGCCGCCTCAAGCCAGGCAATCAGAACTACATTTAATGATTCGCAGATTGCTCTGCTTTATTTTCTTCCTGGTAGGATGCCCACTCTTCACAAAGCTGGGCGCCAGGTGTTTTTCTAGTTTTAGTTCTGCACCACGACCTGTTCTGCTCTGGTTGAGAGCCGTCTGACAATTCCTTTCTTGATTCCCTGGCAGTTAGCCACCAATTATGTCATCTTGTGCCTACCAATCAGTTTGCTCTCCTTCCTTGAAACCAGAACATCCAGGAATTTCTGTTCAGATGTTTCAGAAGCTGGTCTGAAAACCTGCCCTCAACTACTTGTTTCCTGTGTTGAGTAGAACATTGATATTTGTAATGCTAAAAATGTGTATATTACTAAGTTTTAAGTCTTTTTGAAATTCAATAATTTTTTTTCAAGTGTTAGGGAATAAGAGGTTAACCCAATGCCATCCGTTATGTTCACACATTTAGGGATAAAGGTTTAGTCAGTTATTCTCACTTGTTTGTGAGCAGAAGGTTAACTTTGCAATTGCCTGGTTGCTTAGAAACAAGTTTACTTGGATTAATGCTGTGAATTTCTTTAGAAAAAGAAAGAACACAAAATTCAAATGTTACACATCCATAAGTATCTAGAGTCCTTTTATAAAGCGTGGAGAGGAATCTACTTAGTCGGCGTTTGTCACCAGGGTGAAAGCTACAAACAAACAAACAGTGGTCGCCTGGCTTATAGTTTCTCACCACTGGGATATTGCCCTTTAGGGGGAGGTGGAGGGGGGGAAAAGCATAGAACAAATATTGAACCTAAATCATTGAACAAAGAGCAAGTCTTCTGTTAAGTGATGGAGATTTATTTTATCCATGATGAACATCTAACATTTCTTTAAAAGCATTTGTCTCCCAGCTCAGTACAACCTTTACTTTGGCATCATCATTTGAATCTGTGCTACAGCTTATCGTTGCAAATGTATTTTTATAAAGATGTCTTTGATGTGGCTGCTTTGTCTCTGTCTTTGTTACCGCAAACTTCAGGCTTGTGCCAAATTGCAAGCACATTCATCCTTTGACTCTGGCCGTCAGGTTGGCATACGTAAGCTATGAAGACATCTGTCGATGCTTCAAAGGCAGTACGCTGTTGTCCATCCAAGCACCTTCAGGCACCCAGTTGGAAGTTCCTATCCCCGAAATTGTAAGCCATTTTACTTTGATTCTTTAAGTTAAGTTTTTATGTATGTTTTTGGTTTCTGTAACACACAAGTGACAAATACTGAAACTGCACAGATCATTCTGGTGAAGGATCCTTTAAATTCTGAGGAAAACTGCAAGCGCAAGAGCTTCTGGGATTGAGTTCTTGTGGGAAAGAAGAATTATTCTCCAACCTTCCAATCACTTAAGAAAAAACAAAACAAAGCAAAAATGCATATTCTATACATTGTTCCTACTAGCAGCCCCTCTGCCATGTAGCTAGCTTCAACAAGTCTCTTGGGTTCATCTTTAACCGGGGTCCCTTGGCGCTTATCTAGATTCGTTGAAATGGTTTGTGGGATCTCACCAGATTGGAGACTTGGATCTGCACAGGTGGTGGTGGTGATGGTGGATAGCCCTTTTGACTCCCATCTCTCTTGTGTTTTTTTCCTCTCTCTCTGCTCTACACTTTGCTTGCTGAAACAAGCTGCTATTGTTTCTGATGTAGGGCGCATAAGTATCGTTCTCTCGTGGACCACCTAAAACAAGTTCCAGCTAGTTTAACAACAAAGATAATTATGCTGATTTACTTCTCAAGCATTCTGTTTGCGCCTTATTCGTAATAAACTCATTCCCACTTAGTGTGTAAATAGACAGGTGAAATGAATGCCACAAAAGCTGCTGATTACAATGGACATCTTTACCGATGAGAAAAATTAGTGGCACAGCATCTGTGATGGGAGGGAGCAGACTTACCTGAGGAGTCCTCGTTGGCAGAACCACAAAAATTTATTTCCCTGTGCTGCATGAAGAGACTTTTTATATTAAATTTTGCCACACCACTAGTCATCCTTTGTTTGATGGATAGTTTCATATTAGTCTACAGTTATGCCCCCCTCTCCCCCCCAGTTTATGCGTCTCCCAGTTACTCTCTTGAGTGTTAGGTTAAGGAAGAACTCAGAACACACTCACAGAGGGGCAGGAAGTAGTTATTTTTTTTGTAAGGAAGGATGTTGCATGGTGCCAGAAATCAAGAATGGTACAAAAGTGCTTAATGACAAGGCCAAGCTGGCTTCAGGTGTGCCACGATGACAAGTGACCACGCTATGTTAACCAGTTGCTCATGGAACATTATATCCCGCCCTAGTTAGCAACATCAGTGGTGTTGTCCAAAGATGGTGGAAATGGGAAACCCTAAGAATAGTGGCCGTTCATGCTTTTACAAGGTCAGAGTACAGCAGTTTTTCTTCTTTTACTAGATCCTGGGCTACTATTCTTATGGTTTATTAAACCCAGTTCATTTTGTTAATAACCCTCTCTTTATGGACATTTTCTTTTTAATTATGTTGCAGGGCCCTAGTTTAAAAAAGAACTTCCAAATCCACCTGAAGAGCACATCCGGTCCCATAAATGTAATGTTGGTAAACAAAGACACAGACGCTGCCAGCCCTGTAGTGGTACAGGTTCCTCCCCCACAGGACCCAATCAAAAAGGTAGATACTGTTCCAAAACAGGTTGCTGCTTTTGAAGGAAAGACACATCCAAAGTCAGCCAAGGTAAAAAAAAAAAAAGAAAAATTAATTTTTTGAATGTCTTAAAACAATCAAAGAATAGGTAAGTTAAAAGGTTTTCATTTAAATACTTCTTGGTTTGTGAGAAAGACAAGGGATAATATGGAAAGTTATTGCTAGTTTCTGATGCAGGGTAGGTAACTCTCTCTCAACATGAACAACAATTACAAAACAGGCTTTTAAACAAATGACCAATATAAAGGAAAAGAATGTTAAAAGAAAAGATTTACTATCAGACTAAAAAAACTGTTTAATAGCTCACCTGTGTTGTAAATTTTTAAGGAATTTTAAATTTAAACTTCACACACCAAAATACACACACACACACACATACAGACACAGACAGACACGCGTGATACAACATCTCTTCAGTTCAGGAGATCACTTGGTGTTACGGTTGTTCATGGTGCTGTACGACATTGGGTTGTCTCATAGTGGTGCAAGATAATTGACTGAATGATATTTATTTATATGTATATTGGTACAAAATGCAGGTATACATAGCTTTTGGTGTTATCAGTTTTTTCTACTTGGCTGAGTTGAGCACATGGCTATCTAATCACCTGGCCTCATAAAATCTTGTTTCTGAGTGATGGGTATAATGAATGTTATTGCCAAATGGACTCTCTTCCTTTAATTAAAGTGTTTTAATAAATATTCTCCGACGAAGTGATATCTTTAATTTGAAACTAGTCGTAGCCAGAAAAGAGAAGAGAGTTTAAAATTTTTAAATGGAACAATATTAAATTACCTTTCTGTCTAGTTGACATTTTGGTGTCTGATAATGGATAGCGAGCTCGACTTGTGGGTATCATTCTCTATTGATGCGTGTTTGAAATATGGCACAGATTAATATTCATGTGTTATTGTTTAATAACAAAATA
Source organism: Nautilus pompilius (assembly GCA_018389105.1). NCBI lineage: Eukaryota > Metazoa > Mollusca > Cephalopoda > Nautilida > Nautilidae > Nautilus > Nautilus pompilius. Next base: position 315,206 of record JACATO010001527.1, read on the forward strand.
GAATAGAGGGATAGATGTTGTTGTTAGCAAGATAATTAACTCGTGTATAATTATGTGTACTGTTTTATTAGAAGCTCTGTCTTATTGACATCAGAATTAAAGTTCTGTTATTCATGATAAAATGATATTGAAAGATTGCTAGGTTATTATATCCACACAACTCCATGTCTGTGAACACTGGTGTGGGGAGTCAGGACTTGTTCTCTCCTTGTTTTTATTCGACAGCATGTTTTGAAACCCATGGACTATTGACATAATTGTTTCTGTTAGACTTTTAAGAGAAAAGAACACTTGTTTTGTGAAGTGTGTTTTATTTATTTATTTTTATTTATTTATAACTTTCAGAAATCTCCATTGAAGACATTGTCACCGTCAAACCGAATGACCACACGCTCTTCACCTAGGAAATGCACTCAGGGTTTGCTTTCTAACTTAGCCTCGAGTAATCCAGGTGATTAATGTTCTATCCGCTGACTGATCTGACTTGTTTCCTTTACCTCGAGTTGGTTAAGATTTGTTTAGGCTGACTGGCGGTCTAGTGGTGGACTACTGGACTGCCATAGTTGATGGACCTTGAGTTGGATTTTCAGTCTAAACTAGCTCACTTATATTAGTATTTCTATAAATTTTCCCTAATACACAGAAATAATGTTCTAAGGGGGGGATAACTAAGAAGAAAAGAAGAGAGTAGATTTTGATGAAATTCGTGTACCTACCCACTGTCTCTGGGAGAAATAGACCAGATTGCTGCTTTCACCTTTAAATTCAATGGGATTTGTATGCACTTATTTTTTTTTTGAACTTGCCTGTATTGTAATTTAAAATTGACTCCACAGTTTTTTAGTTATTTGAAAGCACAAGATGGCATCTCGGCAGTTCTCTGTGATCTGCGTTCTCTCAGTTGATGTGGTGGTTTTAGTCACGGCAGAGTCGAATTTCCCAGTGCCCACTTGTTTGTCTTAGCTAGCAGTTATTATTCTAGGTGGGGAGGGGCTTATCAAATTTGTATGCTACTTATGACTGTTCTTGGGAGTGTTCTTTACAGCAGCTAATAAACCTATAATTCACTTTGACAAACTACATGGCATATGGTGGCTTTTATCTTTATTGGTACAAGATAAACAGTATGTTATGTATGTTTAAAATACACATACAAACAACAATTATTTTGTGAGTTAACTTTGCTTCTCCATGGAAAGTACCCACCCTGTGTGGGATTTTTCTTTGAAAAACATTCTTGCAAATAAAAAAAAAAAGAACAAATCAGTCATTTTATGCATTTACCTTATTTAACTAATTAACCTGCATTTTGGTTATCTATTTCTGTTAGCATTATCAACATTTAATCCTGAGAAGGGCTACATTGGTGGGGGATGGTGATTTTGCGATAGGTTTGTTGGTCTTACTAAGAGGGTGATGAGAAGCGCTTAAACTGACTGTGAACAGCGCATCATTTATAACTTTCCGTTCTCTTAGAACCGTCACCACTTCTTTCTCCTTTTTTTTTGTGGACAAGGAAGAAGGATATGTGCCTTCCACACGTAGCAGGCAAATCGAAATATTTTCATTTAGCCCCAAATGAGGAAATCCACTTATGGCATTCCTTCAGGCACACGCCATCATTGACATACAAAAGGCATCTTCCAGGGGGAACTCAGCAGGGGAGAACAGAGTGCGGTGGTTAGCCTCATGCCTACTGCAGAAAATCCCTACTAGGACCCTTTGGTTTTCTTTTAGATGTAGGTGGAGATTAGGACATCACTTTTCTTGCAACTACATAATTCACTAACTGCCGCTTAAAATTCTGGCTGCTATGAGGTCCACATCTGCTAGTGTTTAAGTTTCTTTTACACTTAAAGGATTCTGAAAGTTTTGAGATATGCATTTGGCACGTTTTCATGGGTGTGTAAATTTTTTAGTCCATTCTAGAAAACTGCAGCTATGTTGATTTTACTGATTTGTTTTTTTTTCTTCCTCTTTCCAGTGTCACAGTCAAGTTCAAATAAGTTGCCATATGAAAACCTTCCAGCAGATATCTTTTACGACACCGATCATACAGACTTTGGTAATTTCCCCTGCTCTTTGTATTCTTTGCATCATTTCTCATTTTTTCCAGATTTTCAGATTTTTAAATGGGAAAACAAACTAAAGAGGAATTTAAAGAAGAACGAAGAAACGTCGGCAACAAACAAAGGCAGAACTCATATAAAAGATGGAACAATTTTCAAACAAAACCCTGTTACCAGACAAAAAAGTTTCTTTAAAAAAATTCTTATTAAAACTCAAATTTTCCAGTGTGGGTGTGTTTGTCTTCCTCAGCTTTATGTTAATTAAAACATCTAATCATGTGGGATTGTAAAAAATCCATCTCTATATTAAAAAAAAAATGGTTGGGCACTTCAGCTAGCAGAAAGAAAGATTTTCTGAAGCTTGCAACACATTATTAATAATATTGCAGCCCTTGTAAGTCATAAATAAAGTAGCACAAAGAAAAGATCTATTTATCTCTACCTTTGGTCATTTTCACCCAAGAGAAAGTCAAGCTCAAGGTAGCAGTCAATGCCATGGGAATCAAGAAAATTTTGTCCACTGTTTAGATGGGGGAATTGGTGAAAAGAAAGCTTGGCTTGAAATATTTCTTGCCTGAATTACATTTATCAGCGTTTATTATAGTATTTGTTTGTTGTTGTTTTTTTAGATTTGTGTTAAAATATAGAATTTGTCAGCCTAAGTTCTCTGTCACGACTAGGCTTTTGTTTTGTTTTTTTTAAAATTGTTTAATGCATCCATCTTTTTGTTTTAATGATAGAATACGCATGTATTCAGTTTTTATTGTTGTTTTCTTCTCTGTCTCCAGATGTCGATGGTGAATTACTAGATGAACTGATTTCTGATGAAGGCATGGGTAGGTGGCAAGTTTACCGAAATGATACAGCATGCACCTGTTTTTATATGTTGCTTCTTTTGCTTTGTTCAGTTTTATATTCTTTTTAACATGGTTTCAAGCAGTTCCTCAAATCCAATGATAAGTCACAAAACTGGTGAATGTTGCTGAAGCTGTATGAAAGATAACTTGAGGCTGAGACAGTCTGTTTGGCTTCAAAGAACATATCTGTCACGAATGACCATCTCTAGAATTTTCATGATCTAGTCCATTGGTGTTTCATTTGTTTTTCTCTCTCTCTCTCTGAAAAGAAGTGGACAAAAACGGCTAATGCAAGAAAGATTATCACCAGTGCCCATCTACTTGAAACGCTTTGAAATCATGTTGCCAACATGGCTATCCTTATATCAGGGGTGTTAATGTAGTACTGTGGTCACTTATGTATTATATACTTTACCATGTTGTGTGAAATTGCGGTAATTTTTCTTATGCTCAGAAGTCTCTCTCTCTTAAAAATAAACAAAACAAAATTGTAAGCAAGTATTAATTAGCATGAGTGGAATAATATTTCAAATTTGATTTATTGCCTCTGCTGTATTTATTCTGTATTTGGATATAGAATGATTGTATCATGGGTTCACCATTTATAGTTTTGCCACTTTTTCATAATTATCGATTTATTAAAAATATTTATATTTTTATTACTATTATTTTTGGTAAATTATCTCCCTTTGTGTGTGGGTGGAGGGTGGGTATAACGTAAATTTCTTTATCATTATAAAGAAGCTGATCATGGTTCTTTTGCCACATTTATCTGAGGCTGCAGACTTTTGGGAAATGGGAGAAAAGAAGGTGGGGCTGCCCTAGTAGGTAGTTTGGAGTGGGAAGCGACCTCATGTTGGCTTAAAACCAGATTGAAAACATTTGCCAACGTGCAGAAGCGTAGTTTGTTTGGCAAAAGTACAGACATTTGTACTGAGAAACTCATTTTTGCTTTTTTTTTCTTTTTTCTTTTTGGTAGGCTTGGTGCCTCTGCTTCGGCTGAGTCCTCCACCCAGCGATCATGATTATCCATTCAATCTGGACGACAGTGAAGGTGTGTGCGATCTCTTTGACGTGCCCATGTTATAAATGGCAACCTCGACAACCTGCCGAAGACCATTACCGACATTCAGGCAAAATTCCTCCCAACATCCCTTGGGAAGTTCTCAGGTGTTTCTTATACTGACTAAGATATATATATATATATATATATATATATATATATATTATATTATATATATTATATATATCCCTTTTTTTTTTTTCTTTTTTTCACAATAGGGTCACTAATGAAGAAATGTACATTCTGAGATTTTGTATTTTTATTCAGTTCCCTCCCTTCTCCCTTTCAAAAACCAAAAAAAACATTGGTGATCTTTCTTTTGGAAGAGAAGGGTAACAAGGAGAAAATGTGTTTTTTCCTTCAGTATCGTCATTGACCATCTGTGTTTTTCTCCTTATCAGAGAACAATGACAATACTAACCGTGAACATCTAGGGAAATCAAAACCAAACCAGACCTAACCAAACCTTAAAACAAAAAAAAGAAATAGCTAAATTCACCAAGTGAATTTTTGTTTCACCTATCTTCGTTTTTCTTAATTTTTCTGAAAGTAATTGGTTTAGAAGTTGGATGACGGCCTTAATAATAGACATTTTGTAAGGGGAGTTAGAAATATGCATCGGCCTGTCATCTGAACCCTAATTATTCCCAGTGATGAGGCATTGCGCTAAACGTGTACCTTGTTAGGGAAATACCAACTGCTTGTTTCCCCTTGATTTGTACATGTAATTGCATGCTCTCACACACACACACACAGGTGCGTGCAGTGGATGAGGTAATTTCATGTTTTGTTCACAAAACATACTTAACCACATTTTCCGTTTGTTGGAGATATGTTTGTTTAGGTTGGGAGGTTTTGGAATAAGTTGGGTGATTTTTAAAAAAAAAAAAACATTTTTATTTCAATGCTATGAAAGTGGAAAGCCTTGAAATTCTACAGCAGCATCAGATTGTCAATTTTCGTGAATTTTGATTTTTGGCTGTTAGCATTTTGGTTTAACAGATTTTGTTTTTTTTGTTTTTTTTTGATGATGATGATATGTAATTGTTATACAGTAGAACCTCTCTTACTTGGAATGGTCAGGACCAAGGTATTTCAGATAAACAAGATTTCTGCTGAATGGATATTTCATGGGTAGCTTTACAAGCATAATTCATATCCCCCCAATAATGATTAATGGCAGGTGTTGTACACTTTATACACACGTTCTGTATATAAAAACAGATTGAATAAATATACTATATAATAAAGTATTGTATTTTAACTAGTATAGGCATGTAATTCTTAGAATTTTTTCAATAACTCCAATTTTTTTTGCTGGATGCTTAACATTTCTTTGTCATTTCGTGCCATTACTTAATTTCCCAGCATGCATCTTGGCCCTAACTCTTTCACTGCTCTCAGTAAATGGTGGTATTTTACCACTCTTAATGTCTCTACTACCACTGCCACTGTCACTAGCACTCATAATTGGGGAAAGAAGAATGCTTTTGATCAGCCATTACTGCAAGATAATCTAGAAGAATGTGTCACTTGACTTGCGTAGCTTGTAAGCCAACCAGGGTACATCTACTGTTAACCACTGGAGTGGCAGCTACTACCAGTGTCGGTAAAACTGCGATGCGATTTACTAAAAATTACACCAACCAATAACATGTTGCTGTCACCTGCTTGTTTTGCTCCATGATCGGTGAAGTTTTTACTCCAACACTGGAATTGTGGCAGTGATTCAAAATTAAACAGATAATCTTAATCACAGGTGAGAGGCCATGATTTTTTCTTTCTTTTCCATATAATGGTATTTCTATTTGAGTTTCTGGATAAAAGAGGTTCTACTATGATAGTTTTGTATTCAGTTTGGATGCTTTGTTTTTTAAAGATGTTGATGTGAAGATGATAATGGTAATAACTTAATTTTGGGAATTTAACAAAAAATAAACTGTACACAGTTATTTTAAAATTACCTGCTTTGGTAATAAGCTACCTCTATATATTTCATATTATGTGGGGGGTTTCCCATAAGTATCTGAACTTTGTGATTTCTAAAAGGGACCAGTAGTCTTTATTAAAATCTATAATAAGTCTGCAAAACAATGCCAGATTTAAACAAAATTTTTGACTTGTTGTGATCAAAATCTGTCACTTTAAGCCAGACATGTATGCATCTCTCCATTTTTAAAATCTCTGAGTAGTTTAAAAATAAAAACCTTCCCACAATGCAAAGCTTCAACAAAAAACCTATAATTTTGGGTTTTGGTCTTTGCTGAATGATGCTGAACATTGAGTTATCAACTCAGCATGTTGGATGAACTAAAGAGGTGCATTAAAAAATGTAAAGGTTCCCTGAAAGTCGTATCATTAAAAAAAAAACAACAACAACAACCAAAGGCGAATAGCCACGAATCTGGTTCTGAAGACCAGCAGACATCTTACCAACTTTTATTTTAAAGGCAGTTGTAAATTTTCGTAGCTTTGCATTGTGGGAAGCTTTTTTTTTTTTTTAAATTATTGGCAGATAGACACTCAATTCGGACTGTGCACACAACCAATTTACTTTTTGAAATACTTGACTCACTCCCAGAGATATCAGAAGAAATATTTCCAGCTGTTTTCATTAAATAAAAAAAAAAATTTATACTCTGAAAACATTTTCAAAGGCAAAGACTAAGGATGATTCTGTTTCCCATAATGCTCCGTATATTTTCAAACCTTATAAAGGTACACTAATACTGCACAGCCACTTAATGTGAAGTTCTCAGAAGAGCTGGGAAGTAGTCCAGGTGGAGTAAGGATAAATGAAGAATAGCCCATTGACATTATTACATTGTGTGCACAATCTCCTGTGGTTTTAATGTTTTTAGCAGTTTGTGGCTCAAATTACAAAACCGTTCTCCATTTATGGATGGATTCTGTTGAGTAAACATCATTTTTAAAGGTACAGGGATAACTTGGTAGAGTCAGATGCTCTGTGGAATTTACAAACCACAAAATAAAAACATGGGAATCTGGTTAAAGAAAATTTTTTGGACATCTGATTGACAAATTTGTTTTTATTGGAAAACAGTTTTTTTTTTTTTTTTTCATTTTGCATTTCAAGGGAGATAACTTTTCTTTGGTGAAAATTGTAAAAGATGGGGGGGGTAACTTTCAAACAGATTCTTAGCCATTGTGTTTCAAATATGCTTGCCTATTGAAGTATAACTTTTAGTTAGACGTTTTTTTAGTTTTGTTTTTAACATATCGTCATTCAGATGAAATCCAGCCAATTACTATGATGGCCATGCCGACTTTAGCTCTGTTTCATTTAAACACCCGTAGTACTTGAATACACTTTATTATTCAGTAGTTTTCAGTGGATTAGGTAAAGTGGTTAATCTATACATGTCTTCCATAGCAACATACCGTAATTGTGAATATGAGACCCCTTCTGTTGTAAAAGGGCTATGGCAAACACTCATCCATTTTGAAATTATGATGATGATAATGATGATGAGGGTGAGCCAATTGATTGTTAACCAGCATGTAAGAAAAACAAATGGAGTGGCAAGTTAAGACAGCGGGAGCTTTAGAAAAGTATGTTGCCAGCTGGAGGAGAAATGGTTCTCTAGCTGGCTATTGTGGTTCTTTTACCAGTGTCTTGGATCTGAAGTGACTGGGTATAGGAGAACTTTGCTGACACTGATAATTTCTGGTGAACCAATGCTGAAATCAAAACTAGCCTCTCAAAATGCACTGCAGTTGGATAAGGCTGGCTGGCTGTTTATTTTTATTTACTTTTTTTAATAATAAAGTTACAGTATTAGCAATACGTGGTTTGGCAGCGGCTTTATCTATCAAGCATTAGAAATGTAATCATTTGCAGTCTGCTAGCTCAAGAGGCTGGGAACCCCATCTGACCCTGCCAGTAACTTTGGAACGCTTTCCATAATGAATTCCCACAAAAGCTTTCTTTTTTTCTTTTTTTTTTCTGAGTAGAAGTCTGTAAAATGCCTTTGAAATTAGATCCAAGCGACGACTACTTATTGTCATACATATATTTTGGCTAAGCAAAAACAAAACAGGTAATTTTGGACGGAAGAAGACGAAGAGAGGACAGTTCTTCAACAGCTGAGCTGAAACGGTGGCTGTTTTTTTGGTGTTGGCACTGTTTGCCACACCTGGGTCTGGGATGAAGATGTGCAGACTTTAACTCGGCCAGCTTGTTCCATCATTACTCGTTTTTTAGATGCAAACAACAGGTGCAGTGCCATGCCTTATCTACTAGTAAGTAGTCTGTAGACTCTGTGACCACAGCAACCTCGACGACCCTGTCTGTCTTTGGACAGTGGGTTGCCGGTATCTTGGCAACCCAATGCTGAGACGATGTTAATATATACTAAACATTGAACATTTTATTCCATGTTTTTTTTTGTTTTTTTTGTTTTTTTTTTTGGACAAAGTGAATTAGGTAAATGAATAAATAAAAAAAATTGATTTGCTAAAAATCCTTTTCTGTTTCATTTTTTTGTGTTAGGTACTGCTAAGCACATGATTCCCTCATCTCATAACCAAGATAAGGACCCACAGCTGCTGTAATCAGGACAAACGTACAATGACAGGACTGTCTTATATGCGGGGGGTGGGAGGGTGCTATTGCACTTGTGTCACTGGCAGTTTTAAACTTATGTCGTTGCTATCTAAGATTTGGCTTGGGTAACGGAATCACCGGCCACTGATTGTGTATGTAAAACAACATCAGCACCATCTTGTGTTTTGAAACGAGAGAAGAGAAAAGTATTGGGGTGGGGGGTGGTTAAGAAAAACTCAAATAAACATACAGCAGAATCTTGCATAACTATGCCCTACTCGCCTAGATACGACTCATATCTATACGGTTTTGATGGCAGAGCAGTGGTACTACCCCTGTTGTGTTCAAAGACTGGGAAGTAAATAAACTCTAGTCTGTTTATTCGCAGATCAGGTTCTTTGAAGGCTAACCCGGCTCTTGTTTATTTTTCAAAAGTGCCACTGTCCAAGACACTATAGAAGGTAGTTTATATTCTTTCTTATTAAAATCTTTAATTAGCTTTATGATTAAAACTTTGGTACGGGTCTGAACAAAAAATTGCAGTTGGCGGTTGAATAATGAATCAATTGCAAATAGAAAACTGATTCTGAATGCGAATGTTACATTTAAATGAAGCTAGTATTAGCATTGTCACAACAGACATAGCCACAGCCTCCCATGTAGGAAATGCACTTCTTGGTTGTCCATAGAAGAACAAAATAATATTAAAATTTTAATTTGAAAATGATTGATTGTGGATTAAATTGAAATTTTTCATAGGCTTACAAACTTTTTTTTTTTGCATTTAACCAGATTACATTAAGACAAGGATGTAACATCTGTTGGAACTTTATGAATGCCAGGGATAATAGTGGTAAACTATTTATTGATGTAGGCGGGGAATGAGTTGGCAGAAATTGAATGTGTTGTAAAAAGAAAGAACATTCGTCTTCCTCTGGCAGGAAAGTATGAATTCCTGTTAAATGGAATAAAAGGAATCCATATGATCTCACACAATAGGAAAAGCGACCATAATGTATTCTGGATGTAGCTCTGCATGCAGATTTCGGAGGGAAGTCAAGCGTGATTCAGGCCACTGAGAAGCAAATTATTTTCCTGGAGATCACATTTCTAAAAGATGCAATTTTGTTATTGTAAAATTCTGGTCACTGGGCTTGTAGACAAATTAATTTTTTAAAATGGCTGTCTTGGTTTACTTGGTGGTTTGTGATACATTCCTGCAACTGAACCATGCAGGCATTCAAGCGAAAAAAATAATTACCTTTGTCGTTAATTTTGAGGGAACTTATGCAGATTTAAAATTTGTGATACTTTTCAAGTGTTGTCATAGCTCCTCTGTCAGAAAAAGAAAAGAAATTTCGTATACATCATAGTTGTGAATGGTGTTGTGTTCCGTCATGGTTGTGCAGCATTGTGTCGTGGCTGTGCATAGTGCTGTAGGAAATATATATGGGTTCTGACACCATTATTTTGCTCTCACTTTGGAAACAAACAAAGAAAAAAAAATGTTTCTATGATTTGTAAATGTCAGGATAGTTGGATTTTTAAGGTACTCGTTTTAAAACTGCTAACTTTTATTTCTGGCTGGAGGAAGTGTTTAATACTGTGTAGAAGTTACAAACAGGAAAGAAAAAAAACCATCACAACTTATACAAGGTACCTACGTTTGAGATGGCTTATACAAAGGCTCCCTCAGTTTGTGAAGTGTCCTTAGATAATACAGTATAGTGATTACAATGGAAAACACGGCTTATGCAAGGTAACCAGGTTTCAGAAGTATCCATAAAAAGTACAGTAATACTTTACTTTTTTTCTTTTTTTTTTAATATACCTGCTAATTTCGTTTTTATAGAATAGCTAATACTGAACTGAAATTATATTTCAACATACAGAAAATTAAAATCGAAATGATCCATTGTGTTTCTACGAAAAACAACGTATTTGGAAATGTATGTAGATTTTGTGGTCCATGGCTGTCGTCTGGGATAAATGTCAACTTCAGCTCGCAAATTGTTTTCTCTTTTTTTTTTTTTTTACATCCATTATTTGTAGCATCTTTCGGGGATTGCTTGCCTGGCGACTGATGTTTGAGGGGAGCATATGGAAAATGTGTCAGGGTGTGTGTGTGTGTGTTTGTATTTTTTTTTCAAACGCGCGGCAGCCGTTAAAGTTGAGTTTAGCTTAGCAGGCAGGCAGACAGACACACAGGAAGTCACTGCTGCCTGTAGGCCACCGAATTTTCCAAAAGGGGGGAAATTTGTTTTTTTTTGTTTTTTTTTTGCTGTTTCTGACATTTTAAAGGCAAATTGTGTTCGTTCCTAGAATGAGAGCACGTATGCCGATAATGACGCACGTAGGGAGCGGTAATTTGGCCTCAAAGCCTGCTGGCTCTACCTGGCACTGTTATTAGAAATGAATCAGCATCCATACATCTGCAGATTCTTGGCCACTCTGCTCCTGATCGTGGACCCGGCGGCGTTTGCATAATAAAGGATTGGGTTTTCTAACTAGTTTTGGGGGGGGGAGGGTAATAGCAGATAATTTAGGGTAACCTTGAGCAGAACTGCTGGCAACCAGTCAGCACAGATTTGCCCATATGCTGGACAAGAATTTAGTATTCATAAAAGAACAGGAAATAAATACTTTCAGTTTTCATCTTATTAATATGTCAATAAATAAATTTAAACATTAAGTTACTAGCAACAAGCTAATGTCATCTCAAAATGCCATAATTCCTCTTGCCATCTACTGCTTTTATTATTACAGTGTTTTGCTACTATTTTATTCTGTAGGTAGACATTTTCTTTGTACTTGGTATGACCCAGATTCTGGGCGTTCATTTCCTCCTGAGCATGTTTTCTGTAATTGACTTATACTAATGTTGAGTTTAGATCGGTGTTTCCTTATGTTTTCTCTCAAAGCCCTCTAAAGCTCTTGCCAGCATCATTTCTATCAATGCTCTTCACTTTCTGCAGTTTCTCTCTTGAGGTCCCGGTTTCTTCTGTCTATTTTCTATCTTTTTGCTTCTGTACACGCATTGTCTTTTATTGTGGTGGCACTTATCCGTGATTGTCTCGCATGTTTTCTGGTTCCTGTGAATATTGAAAGCCATACAGCGATTTGTAATTGAGTACTTGTTCTCTAGGATGGAATCAGGTTCATGTTACCAGCCACTTATTTAAAATCAAATTGGGGCACAGACTCCAGCAAAGTGTAGTTTTTATTACGATTTTTCCTAAGTATATTGACTGTGCCACTCCAGGGCATCCCCTGGCCATGTGCTCATTTAGAATGTGATTAGGATACCAGTTGGTATAGAGAGGTGTGCTATGTTTATCAGTACTGCTGTGACTGATCTGAAGCCATTCATAACTACTACCATGTATCTGGGATTCCTGCTTTCGGGTCATTTACCAGGTGATGTTTTGGCATTCCATTGGTTTTCTCTTCTATCATGATGTCCTTCCTAGTTGTGTATGTTGGCTAGAGCTTTTTTTAAAGTGTTTTCTTCTCTTTCATTGTTTTAAGAATCTTTTTCTCAGTACTGTCTACATATCCAGCCTCGTTTCTAATTTCTACTATTCATTTTTAATCCACTATCATCTCTATCTTTATTTTCTTTCCTGGATGTAATGCATCATGAATTGCCATTTGTTTTCTTCTTTCTTGTCAGTTTGTGCAAGCTCTTTAGTCCAGTATGCTATACCGGCCATGTATGGTATGGTTGGTACTCCGTGTTGATGACTCTTATTTAGTTATGCAGACTTAGTTTAGACTTAAGGATAGTTCTTAGCTTTTTCTTGTATTCAGCTTTTGCTTTTGATTCTGCTTGATGTGTAATACTATCAGCTTGTATTCCTAGATACCATCATGTTTAATCTAGTATTAACATTTTCAATTTCTTCCCCATCTGGTAGCTTGATGTCTTCAGCTGATACCAATTCACTTGTTATCTGTAACTTTTGCATATTTTCTCAGGCCAAACTTCATTAATAAGTCTGTGTCATGCTATCCAAGTTGTATCCTTTGTGTTTCTAAATGTGGTAGTCATTAGTATTAGTTCTGTCCCAAACTCTGTTGATGACAGTAGATCTCCTTTAAATACACCTCTCCCAATATCCACTTGATCTTATTGTCTTTTGTTGTTGACCATATGCTGGTCTCGAGAATGATTTATTGTATTTTAAGCTGCTCTTATTAGTTCCAAACATTTCAATATCTGGTTTCATGAAACTGAAAATAGGCCTTGTAATCTATTTACCATTCTTAGGTTTCTGTGTTTTCCATCATCTTTCTATTGTTTTTATTCTCCCAATAACTTTTTCCAGAACCTTGTTTTACTTTTATCTGGCAATTCTGTTTCTTGCGAGTTGTTATTTTCCAACCTTTCAGGCAATCTTTCTGACGGTCTGTAAAAGTTCTGTTCTGGTGTATCTCATTTGTTCGTGCATACATCATCAGCATTCTTCCCTAGGGCTGTTGCTACATTTCATCCACTGCAGATTTCATTGGCTTGATTCTGATGTACCTTTACTTTGTTATTTCTCCAGCATCCCTATTGTTTTTCATTCTATTGTCTTTCATTGCGGTCAGGGCACCTGTCATGTCTAATCTGCTTCGTCTTACTTTCCAACTTGGATTTACACTGACCCCGGTATTGGTGTTGCCACTGCTAGCCGAGCATCATTGAGGTGCCTAAGTCAAAACCAGCACATCAAGGTTACCCCACCAGGGGTAGGATTATTTAAAAAAAAAAAAAATTTTACTTCAATGAGCATCTTATTCTATTGTATCTTCGAAAAGTTCAATAAATTAGAGTGCTCAAGCAGGAATCACGTGGTCATTTTGCTCTCGTGTGCAGCATCCAAGTCATCTCCGTGATGACTCAACGTCAAAACGGCTCTCCAAGCAAATGAGCTGTGGTTTGGTTTGGTTTTTGGAACCTTATTTCTGATCGTGGAAAATAGATGTCCACAGAACTCACTACACTACACCGACATTGATGTAGACGGCGTCACCCCGATGATGTGGAAGGAAAGCTTTGGGGGTGCAGACAAGATAAACGTCCCGTGTAGAAAATCTGCGTCATAGGGCATTTTCCGGAAGTCGGACCAAACCTCCCGCTCAGACTAATACTGATGACGGAAGCGGACCAGCTTTTTGAACATACATGTCTGCCCAGGTATATATGTTGAATATTAATAATTATATGACTAAATTAAAGGAGAAATTCGGAATTTTCTTAAAACGTTCTTTTTTTTTTTCCTTTATAAATTTGGCTTTGTTGACGTTCGTTATAATAAATCCAATGCATCTTATTCTTTGTAATTTAAAAATGAGTGGAAACGATCAAATTCCCGTTTCAGCCGAAGAATGCCATCACCTGCTGCTGGCAGGGCGCCGCCATCTTTGGTGTTTCACGAGCTTCTTTGCGCGGCAGCGGTCAACCGAGTAACAGTGGACGGGTGGATTATCTTCTGTTTAATTGGGTAGGTAAAAGGCGTTTTCTCTCTGTAGACCAAGTCTTGGGTTTGGGGTCCCGCTTCGCCTGAAGACAGCCGGGAAGTCTGCAAGCGTAGACACTGAGAATCCCTCAGAGAAGAGAGAGAGGGGGCGGCTTAGGGTACAGGGGCAGTGCTGGGTTTTTCGGAAACATGAATCGATACATTTACGTCCCTTCCGATCAGGTCTAAACATCGGAACCATATGCACCATTTTTATTGGTCTGACTGAAATAAGGTTCCACGATGTAGATTAACCCCGACCGCAACAATGAGACTTCATATCGTTTGCTGAACGTGAAGTTTATTAATCAAGGAGAGTTCCATTACAACCAGTACACTTCTGCCGACGAGCTACGAGTGCATTTATACCATTTTGAAATAAATCTGTAGTCAAACTGTTGGAAGGCAGTTTCAATGGCTGCTTGGAGAAGGATTTAATACGGAGGGAGCTGTCAAGGTGTTTGAAGAGGTGGGAGAAAGGTCTGCTGGATAGGCTGGGTGGGGGGGAACTTCGTGCACCAAAGTGTTCAGTTTCCGAAGAGCCACTTTTGCAACACGAGGACGAGTATTGTCGTGGAGAAGGATTGGGTCTCTTCGATTCGCCAATTCCGGCTGTCGTTGGGAGAGTTTCTGATGAACGACGTTTAATTCACGACTGTACCTTTCAGCTGTGATGGTTTCGCCAGGTTGCGAGAAGTTACAGTGGATGACACCAGTTGCAGTCCACCAGACAGTGACCATGACCTTTGGGTGGAGGCTGGGTTTTGGAATGTGGTTAGGCGCCTTGTCTCTGTCAAGCCACTGTGCTGATTGTTTGTGAATTGTCGTAAAGGATCCATTCTTCATCACACGTAATGATTTGGTCAAGAAATGGGCCGATTTTGTTTCTTGTGACAGGCGAAGATCAGATCTCCCATCGACGATTTTGTTGCTGAGTTCATTCAGCTCGCGAGGCACCCACCTGTCAAGCTTTATCACCTTTCCCATTGCGTCAAGATGCCGGGAAACAGTTCCAGTGCTCACGTCGAGCTCTGCAGCATTTTTCTCGCACTACTTTTCCTGGATCGGCTTCAACTGAGGCTTTCAGACGGTCGTCATCACAGCTGGAAGGACGACGTCCGCTACGCCTCATCTTCGAGTCTCACGTCTCCTGATCGAAACTCCACAACCATCGTTGTACTGTCCGCTCATCGGTGTCCCGCCCCATCCCTGCTCAATGCTACGAGACGCCTCTCTCGCTCTGTGGCCCGGTTTGAACTCGTGAAGCAAAATGGCATGAAAATCTTATCTATCCACGCTTCACTCGGAACCCTGAATCAAATATCCATTTTATGGTTTTTAGAAAGGTAGGCTTTGCATAATGTACACCAAATCACCCGCTACAAAACAGTATATATAACTTACCTACATACACCTTCACAAGCAGTGTATGTAATATGAGCCCCAAATTGACATAATGTAAAGACCGACACAACTTTTGTGACGACCTGATACATATACAAGTCAATCTATGGAGACTGTACTTTATCGTCATTTATAGACACTTTTTATTATTTCGACAAATGTTGTCTCTCTATCGATCTTGGGATTTTAGACACCACGGATTTTGAAATTATAATTTTGTACTTTAGTTTTCCTAAACGTGGCCCCAGTTGCTGGAATTTAAGATTTCTTCGACGCATATAGTTTCTGTAAGTGATGACCAAGGCGGTGAAGTGGCAGACGGAAGAGAAAGATAACGGAGAGTGTTAGGCAATATTTAAGACTATTTTCTTAGAGGGGATAGGAAGAGGAAATTTATCAGGCGAGTGACGTATGATCTTGTAGAAGGCATGCATGCAGGGATAAGCCCAAGACTCGTTAGTGACGCCTTAGTGAACGTGGTCTAAACAGTAGAATCGCTTTACACAGCAGTCCTTAAACGAAATAGTATTTGGAAATGGCTGTAAAAACAAATGATTGGGTTCTTCCTTTTGAAATGCTGTGTCTCGGCTCACACGATTCGTAGCCGAGCAAGTAAAGCGAGATCAAAAACGAAAAACTGTCGATAAGAAGATTTGACCAAAACCTGGGAACGGAGTCGGCGGCAGGTGGCTGGTGGCAGTGCGCGTCTCCTAAACTTAGTCGGCGATACCAGGAGGAACCGGGCATTCACCCACCGCTGTACCGCCGAGTCGCAGGGGCGGAACAGTTGGCTTGGAGCCGTCTATTTCCATGCCAGCCACTTCCAGGATCACAAAGATGAGCGCGAGCGAAAATTGTGGTTCAGCAGTTGAAGATTTGGTCAACATAAAGGGACCGGCAGAGATAAAGGCAGCAGTGGTTTGCTCCAAGAGTAAGGTCGGATCTTACTGCCGAAGAGAAACCGGAAATAATATCTCGCAAAGTGGCAAATGGTTTGGCTGTTCTCGCCCTCGCGGAAAGCAACGGTAAAATCGATGGCAGGCTCCGTGAGCTTTTGTCAACAGGCCGCCGCCCTTTGGAATCGTCGTGGCGAGAGTTCGATCCCAACCGACACAAAGATGTTGGCCTCGCATCACCGGATGGATTTGATGCGATTCTCATTTCTGAAAACGAGGCTTCGGTAAAAAGACCGGATTACACATCAGTACAGTTCCCGACACGAGGAGCCTGAGCGTAGTTGAGTTTTGGTCTGACCCAAGAGACCGCTTTCCATACCTGCCTGTAGTTGTTTTCAGAAGTCTGTTGATGTTGTTGTCCGTGATCGGCGCCGACCGGCAGAGATCGCTTCCGTCTTGCAAGGATGACAACCTCCCTGTGTACGTACAACCGCGGAGAATCATGAGTACAACAGCCATTTTGTTTTAGAGGATAACAGACCGCCAATATCGTTTCTATTATTGGCTTTAATGCGCTATCTGAAAGGTCCTGTGTATGATGATGGAGCGAAAAATACGTTATTTGGTGATCGGACCTCGCATTTCGACCCGTGTATTTGGCCACGTATTACCTTGACAAAATAGTAGCCATAGCTAGGAATAACTGGTACTGTAACAACTAGTCAAGGTCTCCCCTTTCATTACGGTCATAACGAGACTCCGATTATTATAACATGGGTATTAGTTGAGGTTTCCCCCACCAGGGTTAATTATTTTGTGTGTTTGGGGGGCTCTTAATGCCGTCACCGGATGGCTGGTTTGACAACGCTACTAGAGAAAGAAGAGAAATAGGTGCATCCGACGATGCCGCTGGAGCTGTTCGCTGTTTCAAAGCTAGAAACTTACCCCCCCCACGTACCTTTGCTGTTTTTAAACGTTACGAAAAGTGCTCATGTACAAGTTTTATCCTGCATTTGACACCACACACACACACCCCACCAACATTTCCTTTTTGTTCTAGCGCGAGAACGTGGTTACTATGAGATCATCATGGCCTCTAAATCTGTACAGTATGTGGTGCTCCCGCGAGCGACATCTGTTTAGTTGCGGCGATGAGCTGAACTAATCACTTAGCTCCATCACCGCTGCACGTATCCCCCCCGACTATCCGTGGTCATGGCTTCACGACTGTTTAATTACGCTCTTTGATGAATTTTGTTTGGATGCTTATTTCCACGGAACTAGCCCCTGCCGGCTGTTCCTGTTTATCTGTCTTACAGTTTCCGACAGATGGTTCGAAACTTGTAGTGAAAGAGTGAACGTGAAACGTTGCATTTTCGTTTGTTTTTTTTTTCTTTTCCTTTCATACACCGAATCATAAGAGGCAGGTAGACAACCCTGCGCAGGAAGTGCAGTGCCGCGGTTGTCCGCTAGGAAGCGTCGGGCACTTCCGACTTCGGCAAGACGGGATTTAATGACGCCATAAAGTTGAGTAGAGTCCATCTCTACACGAAATCTCTTTTCTCATTTCACACAGTGTATTTAATGATAGCTTTGCCCAACAAATAAAGTAAAAAAAAAAAAAAAAAAAAAATCCATTTTCGATTTGTGTAAAATATTTAAAAATAAATCGATTTTTTAAATTATTTTTGCTGATATAAATTATTTATAATTAACGGACAACAGTGACATGCAATATGCCCCAGAAACGTATTTAGAAGCTAAAGTTGACACAAAGGTACCTTTGTGTCTACATGATTACAGTGACTGAATCTGAGTTTGTATATTAGTTGCTAGAAGCAAAAGACAAAATTCAAAACCTTTCCTAAATCGATATCCTAAATAGCGACACCAACAACGGCTGGGGAAATAAATCAGCTGGTATACATTGATTGCTATTCTTAGGTAAACAGAAAGAGAAGCTTCTGATGCGAAGCACAAGATGGACCATTTTTTGTCAACTCGTTTTTCAGGTAATTAGATGATGATTATACTAGTTTAGCGGAGGTTAAGTTCTCGCCCCAGCACCAGCTTACAATAGCAAAACAAACAAAATTCGCGGGAATTTGCAAGAAGGAAATAAACCATCATGGCTGATACAAGGCCTTTAAGCTTGTTAAATATCCGTTGAGTGTGTGGTATTGTGGTTCCGAAGAGCCGGGAGGCCTTCATTGGTAATGCAAAGGGCCCCAGAGAGAGATGCGGTCGGCCATATTGTTTTACCACCTTCAGAGAGGTTTTAACAGGTGAAGATGGTTTTCGTTAATTAAGCGAAAATCGCAGAGATGATCACTGATCACCTTTGTATGCTGGCGCTTCTCTTAAAATTGATTTTATTCATAATTATGAGCAATTTACGGGGGGAAGTTGCGTAGTCTTGCTTCATTACTGTTTATAAATTGGTTTTCAGTCAACCGTTTTTCATTTATTTTGTTGTTGTTGTTTTTTTTTAAATTTATTAAAAATAAAATTAGTTTAGCAACAGAATTCCACAAAAAAAATAGCATTAAAAAATCCGTTTGTTTTTTGTTTTTTAAATTATTTTGAACTCTATGACGTCATGAAATGAGTACTAACTTGACCTTTACTCGGGTGGGAGAATGTCAGCAATCTTTCCCGACCACTGCCAGAGATCAGTCGTCTGACGCGCGGTCGGAAAAGGGTGGGAGAAGTGGTACTGCATATCGTAGGATGCTGCTGCTGCTGGCTTTCCGTTGTGAAATGTCAGGATCATCATACACGGTGACGGGACCGTGTGGAACTTAAACATATTTAATGATTTATTTACTTTTTTTTTAAATAATAATAAAAAATATATCAGATTCGCGGTATTTCGCAAAATTATCCTTAAGAAAAACGGTATCCGTTTCTCCACACACACACACACACACACCCGACGACCCCACCCGGAACAAGCCGTAACAAACCGAAGTTTGCCGAACCGGGCTAACGTGGACACCCGAGGCACAACGGCGGCTGTCTGCGAGAGCCCGAACATCTCATCACCTTCGTTCTCTCTCTCTCTCCCTCTCTGTGGAAATTCAAAATTCCTCTATCATCCGTCTGTTGAAATTCTGCGGCGGACCACGGTGAAAGAAAAATACCGGGGGGTGAGGGGGAGAGACGAACGCGTGAGTATTCTGTATGACTTCTTGTTCTAAGCGAAACACAGTTAGTACCCGAACCTGTATAATTCATCTCCCTTTCATATTAGCGGCGTGTGTGTGGGGTGTCAACATGGATACTTAAAGCTGTCACGTTAGCGAGAGAAACACAGCCACATCGATCGATGGATTCAGCACCAGTGATTATCGTTGAACATCACCAATTAAACACATTTTGTGAATGTCGGATTATATGCATATTTTTTTTTTTTTTTTTAAATTAGAATTTTAATCACGACGATTATTCTGCGGGCCCCCTGGAGGCGTGGGAGTTCACAGTCTACGGGAGGCAACTCGAGAAGATAACTCACGTGTGAGAGAGAGAGAGAGAGAGAACTCACCGTGACTGCGACATCGTTTGCCCTGTGTTGCATTTCTTTTTCTTTTTTCTTCTTTTTCTTTTTCACGCCTCGGCGAAGTCTTTCGATTCTTTATTCCGAGATCGTCACCTTTTATTTTTTATTTCTTGTCATTCGCAGCGGAGTTTCAGTTATCAGGGTTAGCTGGAAAAGAAACACCTCGTCATTTCCCATAGAAAACCGCTGGTCTTTGGTTACATGTGAGGACATGTAATTAATTCTTGTTCGTGACTTATTTATTTTAGTATCCAAACCGAACCGTAAATAGTAGAGTTGGTGGGGGGAGAGAGAGAGAAAGAGAGAGATGGAGATGAAGAGAGAGATGAAGATGAAGAGAGAGAGAGATGGAGATGAAGAGAGTGAGAGAGATGGAGATGAAGAGAGAGAGAGATGGAGATGAAGAGAGAGAGAGATGGAGATGAAGATGAAGAGAGTGAGAGAGATGGAGATGAAGAGAGAGAGAGATGGAGATGAAGAGAGTGAGAGAGACGGAGATGAAGAGAGAGAGAGATGAAGATGAAGAGAGAGAGATGAAGATGAAGAGAGAGAGATATGGAGATGAAGAGAGAGAGAGAGAATTCGTGGAATTCAATGTTAAGGCCATTTTCAGAAGATATTTTCTGGGGCCACCCTCCCTATCTGAAGAATTCATTCATCACACCCCGTTTGGTTGGTTTCAAAATGATGCACTGATCAATGCCGAGGAAAGGACCATTTCTCCCTATAAGCTGTCGGACTTCTTTTGCCTCTCTTGGATATCGAAAATTATAATAAAAAAAAAAAAACAATAAGTTATTTCATTATTATACGACTGGGTTTTAGTTCCGTTTCTGACAATGAAATTAGCAATAATAAGAAAGGGTTGGGGAAAAGCATGGCCTCGTTCCTGACGTTTTCCAGTGCTGTGGAATGGTATAAGTTTATCCGTCGATGTTTATGGTCCTAAAATATTGCCCTTCTTTCTTTTTTTTTTTAGAGGGAATTTAAAAAAAAAAAAAAACAACCTGTGAATGCCGAGTATCAAAGAATCCGTTAAGTGATAGAAGTGGTGGAGAAAATATAACAATCAACCAATATTGGGAGAAGGGACTTTCATCAGCAGAAGAGAGTTTTAAATTAAAGAAGAAACATATGCATTTTCTTTCTTTTATTATAATTGAACAAAAGCAAATCTCGCAAAAGGATCCATCCGTTCACGGAAAAAGAGCGACAGTTCTTTAATTTCCGGAGATACGTTTTCCTTCTCCGTCATCAACATCACAAAGGGGGATGGTGGAAGAAAAAACACACACAAAAGTGTTGCAATTGTACCTGAAAAGGATATACAAAAATATAGACAAGCATCGGTTTGGTTGTTCAGCAGCAGAAATAAAAACCAACAGTAATTACATCGGGTTAACTGGCTCTGCTTTTCGGAGGAAAATGATTGATTCTGCGTTATTTGAAGGATTTACAAGTGAATAGGTTTCTTTTTAGATGTTTTCATGGGTAACGGTTTTATTTACCGTGCTGGAGAGCACAACTCGCTTTTGTGTAGGAAGTGAGCAACTATTGCTTTAATGGCATGACCCCTGGGATTAACTATGCTGTTCTGCGCAGGATTTCCATCGGAAACGGCTTAAATTTAAGGAGGCAGAGAGCGCGCGATCGGAGAGCTCGCTCGAGCTCAAGCGCTCGAGAGGCGAGTCACAGCACTCGAGGCAGCGCCAGAGAGAGGAGGCCACGCGAGCGCCCCCTAAAGAGAGAAAGAGCAAAAAGCGAGCGCGTAGAGAGAGAGAGCACAGCAGAAAAGGCACTAGGAAAGAGAGAAAGAGAAAAAAGCGAAAAAGAAAGCGATAAAGAGCAAACCGCGCGAGAGAGGAGAGAGAAATGAGAAGAAAGAACAAAGAAAGAGGAGAAAGAGAACCCTCGAGAACAAGAAAGAGAAAGAGAAAAAAAGAGCGAGAGTAGAGGACGAGAGAGAGAGAGCTGCGAGATAGAGAGAAGAGCGAGAGGAGAGAGAGAGATAGCAGAAGAAAGAGACGAGAGAGCGATAGAGAGAGAGGAGTAGAGCCCCTCTCAGAGAGCTCGAGGGAGAAAGAGCGCTCAGAGCGACCGAGAGTAGAGAACGAGAGGAGGCAAGCTCAGAGAGACGATCGAGCAGCTAGCTGAGATCAGCGAGCGCGAGCGCTTCGAGCGATCTAGAAGATAGATCGGCAGAGATCGAGCGCGAGAGAGATAGCGAGAGGCATCTCTCGAGAGAGAGATCTATCTCTCTCTCTCTCTCTCTCAGAGACTCGCTCTTATCGCTCCATCTAGATCTCGCTCTCTCTATCTAGCGCTCGCCTCTCTCTCTTCTCGCTCGCTATCATCCCTATCTCCTCTCTCTCTCTCTCTCTATCTCTCTCTCTCTCCTCTCTCCGCTCTCTCGATATCTTCATCTCTCTCTCCTCTCTCTCTCGAGCTCTCTCTCTCTCTCTCTCTTCTCTCTCTCTCTCTCTCTCTCATCTCCATCTCTCTCTCTCTCTCTCTCTCTCTCTCTCTCTCTCTTCTCTCTCTCTCTCTCCTCTTCTCATCTCTCTCTCTCTCTCTCCCCATCTCTCTCTCTCTCTCTTCAAATTATAAGGTATCGTAGTCATGCTTGGGAAATGAACTGTTTAATCTTAAACCGACATTGAAGATGATACGGTGGATGGATTCGCTCCGGTTAGTTTCTTAGACGGTACAGCCAACACAGCCCTTCTGTGAGAATCCTCTGATTTGAGAATTGTTTTATCCGGGAATTGTTGTACTGTTCCTCGCTTTAATCGCTGTGTGTTTTACGTTTAGCGTGACAAGAAATTTCTCTTTAATATCAGGTTTCTCCATTTGAAGTCAGTTTATAGCTGTTAGTGGTTATCTCTGTATATTATAGAGTGTATAAAATTAAAGCAAAAAGACCCCCCCTTTTTTTTCTTTCGGAAAATGGCATCCGAATGAATTTCCTGAGCAGCATAACTATTGGAATGGTTTCGGGCAGAATCTTAGAAGAACCAGTGGGTTCCCCGTTGGCATTTTGGCCTCGGAAATTCGCAGGTTGATGCGGGGGAAAGCTGCCCTCTGTTACCCGATCTCCTGTCGCAGGAGCTTAGCGTCAGATCAGCGCTGGGCTCCGCGTCTGTCTAGCGCTCGACGGATTATCTCGGAGAGTGCGCGGGTGGGGGTGAACGACTGCTACTGGGATTCGGACCACGGCATTCGCGTTTCCTCTCTCGCGGCAGGCTGGTCGTCGTCAGTAGCCGGCCGAGACGACGAGTGGAGTCCGCACAGCTCGTCGGATGACGAAAGCAATCAATGATCCGTAGTGCAGTCAGTCGGCTCACTCGCCGTACAGCGCAGTGCGCGGAATCTCTTCTCCTCCTCCTCCTCCTCCTACTCTCTCTCTTCTCTCTCTCCCGGCAGAGGTGGGCTGGCGGGTCGTATGGAAGAAAGGGAAGTGCGCGGAGTTCGTTCCGTCGCAGCGCAGGTAAGCGAAACCTTTGCTTTCTGCCGGAGCATCGTTCCGGCATCCGTCGTCTGTCCGGGCTCAATCCGTCTCTCCCCGAGGAGGAGGGGTCCACGCCCGTCTCTCACCTTCCGCCAACAGGTGTCCGCGCTCTGCCGTGGTGTGTGTAGAGCCCGGTAGGGGCTCTCGCGGACTTCCTCCGCCCAATTACTCTGGAATTAGGGTAACTGTGCGGTAAAAGCCAGGGGCGCGGTCGATTGTCGGCGGGGACTGATTCCGCGTCCGGGAGGAGTTCCCCGTTACTGCGTAAGAGATGAAGGGGAATGGGGGGGGGAGGCGAGGCTGGCTTCTGGGGAAAAGGGTTCTTTCGTTCTCCTTCGCTCGGTTGGAGTTTGCGGGCGGCAGATGCCGGATTTTGCGACGGACACCCTGTTTTTTTTTTTTTTTTAACACCCTACCCCGGCATTTTCTTTAAATTAAGGGCCGGACCGCCAGCCTCCATGGCGCGGTGGTCAGACGGGAAGCTTTCCTTCTCTCTCTCTCTCTCTCTCTCAAATGATCCCCAGAGGGCGCTCGCGTCGACAGAAGTGCCAGACGACAACAGTAGGTGGAGGACTAGATCTCGGGGACTTCCCACCATCTTAGTAGTCGCAGAACTACGGTTTTTGAAAGTTAAGAAAGAAAAACCATTTTTTGGGGAATACTGTTTTTGGTAGTTTTAGTTACAGGCTGGTCAACGCAAAGTCGTCCAAGTAACGCGACATTTATCAAAGAAATATGCAAATTACAGATACAATCTATATATATATTTTTTTTTTAGGGGCGCGAAGGGAGACAAGCAAGACATAATCAGGAAAGAAGGGGTTTTGGCATGAAGAATGTAAGCAAAAATCGACTAGAGGTTGTCGGTGGAGGATCCCTGACGGGCGTGAGAGCGAGCAGGGGGCGATAAATCTACGGTCTTATCAGAGCAGTTTGGAGGGAAATGGAGGACGGCGACACGTCTCCCTGTAGCACGCCAGATATGGTCAGCATCTTTTAGCTCGGGAGAAGGGGGCTGGCCATATCGCAGGGAAATGGCCTGGTCTTGAAGGTATCGGTCGATCACACGTCTCCAAAGCGGAGGGGTGGTTTGTTGAATGCTTGGCAGTGAGAATTTTAACCATTTTGGAAATAACTTTTAAAATAAATAAATTTTATCGACGTTTTATAGTCGACAACATTGGAAGTATAACCACAAATGGGAGGGATGGATTAGAGGAGCCGTGCTCAGCAATTCTGTGGGAGCGCACGGCATAGTATTATCAGTCGTGATGTCACTGGCCGGTTCTTCCTCCAGATTGCCTCCTAATCGCAGGCCGGAAGTTGCTGCATAACTGGGTGTGTACGCTTTCGGTATTTAAGACTGAAGAGCGGGAGTCCGTCCTCCATTCCTAATAGGAGTAGATTTCTAAACGTGGATGTTTTAAACTCTCGCAGCAGCGCGCAGGCGAACTTTCAGAAACTTGGAAGGTTTACAGAATCAATCAATTCTGCCCCGAGGCTGGTATTCTGCCGTTAATCTTCGTGAACGTCGTTAACACAGAATGCATAGCTGCGCCAACACCCCGAGCTTATGTCTTGATTTTAGAGGGGAAACGAACTAGCAAATATGGTGGTAAACAGAGGCATAACTCGTGCAAAAGAGGGGGGGCTACTCTTTCGAAAACAGAAGATAATGCGCGGATTTATGATCCCAAATATATGCACTTTCAGTGTATAGTGGCTTCCTTTGAGATGAAAAGTAAATCTGATCTCGTTCAGAATTCGCTTAATGTTGGGATACCTCTCCCCACCGATTTTCGTCAGTACCTATGCGGCAGCTGTTGGGTATTATGGCCACCGGCACAGGCGATGGCTCTTCCTTGTCTGATCTTGTTAGCAAAAACGTCTGTGTTTTTGTTTCGCTTCTCCCGCTCCAACGACCGAGTATTAATGAGCAAAGTTTCGCTCGCCGGACCCCGGGCTGGTGCTCGAGAGATGTGGAAGAAGAACCGATCTGAATCAGCTCCGACTTCTCCATCTGCTGCACCGACACGATCAACTCCGGGAACCTGCGGCCGCCCTGAGCCACGCCCTTCGATAAAGTATTAAAGGGGACGTTTCTCCTAATCGGTCGCTTTCCGGACATCGCCAACTACTGACGAAAGCCATCAATATATACGGCGACGACTAAGATCCGGCCGGAAGCCAATTATAATCAGCAACTGTACTCATTCTCTGAGGAAGAAATGATAGGTTGAAGAAGAAACTCGCCACTCTGATTGTTTTCCCACTTATGGCTGCTTTAAACGCTGTCAAATGTCTCATTTCCTTATGACTTATTCGGAGAGTAATGTGACAATATATAATTAGGTTAGTAACTTGGAGTTGAAAGCACGTTATGAATAGCAGTGGATTCTGTTTGGAGACTGAAGAAGCGCAGGACTTCTCCGGAAAAGGTCTGCACTGTAACAGACATCGTGGCATATCTATTACACTTCGCTGCAGATTTCGTTATTGATACTTAAGGCGCCGTACATCACGATAAGAATGGCTGTCGATCGGTTTTCAAAGAACTTTCCACTGGCACGTAAAGCCATCCTCCAAATGGAAATGTCACGAACCGGTCTTCTGGCTTATTTCGAGGCGTGACATTCACTTGGTATTTTACCAGAAGCCGGGAGCCGAGTAAGCCCCGCGTTCTTCATCTTAAATACACGGGGGCATCTATGAGTTGGTCGTATGTTTGTGTTTATGTAATTAGCATCTTAGCGGCGCGAATCGCATTAAGCAGGGTGAGAGTGATCCGAGGCGCGCACCTGACTTGGCGAAACGCAATCTACAATTGTAAAGAAGCCGGAAGTTGCTCTGAATGTGATGGGCTGCTCAGCGCAGACCGGATATGGCTGCTTTTTTATTCAGATTATGGATAGAAAAGTTGAAACTGTGCACCAAGGAAGCAGGTTATACACGCAGTGTATGGATTGACGCTTATTATATCGATGCTGGACACGGTGTTAATACTATTGATCTAGCAGTTAATGTTTAAAGTAAGTGATTCCTTGATCTTTTCCCATTGTTGTAGGCCTGCATTTTACGGTCAAATAGAAACTACAGGCGGTGCTGAGTGGATAGGGCTTAGTGATGAGGATGGCACCTCTGACGGTGGAAAGGTCTCCCAGCAGTAGTTTTGCGTCTGTTTACAGGAGGCTGAGGTGGTTGAACCACGTTCGCCACGAAGACAAGACAGATAGCTCGGTTCAGCGGCTTCAGTTGTCGACGCGCAGCACGGCTCTCTCTTCACCTCTTGTGTGTGTGTGTGTGTGTCTCCTCACTGATCTCCCCCCCCCCTTCCGTTAATCGGACTGGATCCTTACCGTTTAAGTTTTCGGGATGCTGGTTTTTGACTCGGCGCTCCAGAGAGACGCTGTTGCACCAGACCTGGGGTGGGTGGAGCCGATGGTTTGATGAGCGATCGGGACAGCAGCTTTCGTGTCTCCAACTTACTCCGATATAAGTAACAGTCTCCCGGCATCGGTAGTTTTGCTGAAACGCCAGTCTTCCGATGGGGTTTCTTTGCCTCGCTGAATCACGTGACTCCGACTTCCCCATGACCGTTCAGTAGACGTGGCTTAAGCGTCTACGATCTCTGGTTTGCCTCCTGCTTAACCGCGCTGAAAGATGCTCATCGGAACGATATTTACTCGCCGAAGCCTTTATCTGCGTATCCGCTGGCCGTCCTGGGTGGGGTGGGGATACTTTGTACTCGGTTCCTATGCTGGAAATAAGTTTAAAAGATTTCCTAAGTCATCCATCCCCCTCTGGGGTGGGCGTCCTCGCCCTATTCCTGTTCTGTACTCGCTTATCTCTACAAATAGTTCTTCTCCAAGAACTGGCCGATATAGAATGCGAAGAGTCCGTGTTCAGGCAACTTGCTATGGGTTAATTAGTCAGCTGAGGAGAAACTGGGAAGATATCCCTCGCAAGCGATATTTCGCTTTGCCATCAACCAGGGTTCCTTCCACCGGTGGAGCTGATTGACCTGGCGTCGGTTGATGAGCTCAGGTGGGGTGTGGGCAAAAAGCAAGACCGGATCTCGTGGACGGTACGGCGGGAGGGTTTCCGGCTTCTGTTAAATCGTTTTGTGGATGATGGAGCCGACACGAAGACGAAGACGAGCTCTCCCGTCTTTTATTTCATTGTGTTGTGCGGGTTTTTTTTTTACCCCGAGCCGGTGTTCGTAAGTCCGAGTAACCCACGCGGAGTCACGGCTGCCATTAAGAGCGTCCCGGAAACCAATTGCGGAAAACGAAGTTTATGATGAAGAACCGGCCGGGATATCTCAGGTGAGCTGAGTTGAGGATGGGAAGTTGCAGACGACCGGAACGAACTCGAATTTTTCATGCTTACCTCTCATAATCGTTTATTATTATTATTATATTATTATTATTATTATTATTATTATTATATTATTATTATTCCGTTGAGATACAAAATAATAGAAGAAGAAATGCCGGTGTTTCAGTATTGGTTAGAATTCTAAGATGGTGGGGGGAAGATGTGGGGGGGGGGCGAATGTTGCTTTAGAAAAACCGTGGGCACCTGAAACTTGACATCGAGCTGGAGATCGTCCGGTACACTGGAGGCATCCACGAATAAGGGGACGGGCAAAGGGTTTCAACGTGGCGGCTCGGGTCACGGACCAGTCTCTTCCCGTCACGTGGTTTCACTTCGCTGCGCAAATAGGTCGTTAAGCTGCTCCCCGCGTTCAGCCGCCTCAACCCCGGTCTGGTGGAGACCCCGTCACCGTGTGTAGTAGTATTGATGGTGTCTAAAAAAAGGGGGGGGGACTAGAACTGTCGGCGATTCCGAGATCGCAGACGAATGAAGCAACGCAGCCTGGTCCTCGATGAATTAATTTAAATACCCGATAAAACCATGCGACTACTCGCCGACCATGGATGGGTGGGTGTAAGCCACGCGGACCCGGTGGCTCCTCCGTGCGGCGAGACGGAAGACGGAGGCTCCCGACGTACGTAGACCGTTTCCGGCGACATCACGGATGCCCACCCGCCAGAGGCTGGGCCGGTGTCGGTGGCCGGACAGAGACGCGAGCTCATTGGTTTTGCTCTTTAACTGATCGCAGCAGTTACTAAACATGTGACGGGGCCTCGCTGCAGTCTCATTCTAGAGCAGTGGTTCCCAACCTTTATGGACCTTCTTCTGGTACCCAAAAGACCCGCGATCCCCTCGCTACACTTCCTTAATTGAAAAAAAAAAAATAAAGAATAAATTTAGCAACAAAAAATCGCATAAATAAGAGTTTTATTCGAATATATCGACAGTTTTTTTGGGAGAAAAGTAAATGTTCCCTGAACTAAAGAGCAGCAGAAACATTAGTACATTTCGCCATACATCTATTGAAAATTATCTTAGGGATTTTACCGGGAACAGCACCTGCACGTATAGTGAATTCAGAAGAGGTAAACAGAGATCTACTGGGATCAGGGAACTCTACCTCTGATCAGAACAGCTGTGTGGTGTTTGGTGCCCAAGTGTGCCCAAGATCGAGCCGAAGTTGCCTGCCGTCGGCGCTCGGTCTCCCATCGGTGATACCGGTGTATTGGACGCGGGAGTGATTTTTGTATAAGTGCGTCTTATAAGCCGGCGAATACGGTACATATACACAAGACAGATACATACTCATGAGCGGTTTCCTGACTCAGTCATACGACAGAAATTGAAACTTCCAGGGTTCCGCGACCCACTGTTTGGAGGCATGGGGCCAGCGTTTTCAGAGACGTCTTTAGTAGCTTTGCGGAACAATTCCAGATATCCGCGTCAG
Source organism: Nautilus pompilius (assembly GCA_018389105.1). Classification (NCBI taxonomy): domain Eukaryota; kingdom Metazoa; phylum Mollusca; class Cephalopoda; order Nautilida; family Nautilidae; genus Nautilus; species Nautilus pompilius. The sequence continues at coordinate 344,457 of JACATO010001527.1, forward strand.
GCATCTTCTACACATCCATCATCGGTTGCGGGCGAGGGGCGTGGCATTTCTACGACCTGCGACAGCTTTGAAACTTCCTATTGTTCATCCTTCCGATTCCTTTGTTGCCTTCCAAAAGCACTTTCCTTTCCACGTAGCTGCCTGTTCGTGCGTTCTAGGGGGAGGGGATCGCGTTTTACCTGGAAACTTGAGATCTTTTTATCTAATAGAGGCGGTGTATTTTATATTCTTTGGCGACTGCAACGCATTCAAAGCAAATCGAACGTGTGAAGACACCGGGCTCGGATCGGACAAAGAGATGTTTCCCTCGGCTTCGACAGAGACTCAAAAAGACCACCCATGAAGTATATCACGGTTCAGTCTCGTCATGTTCTCGTCGTCCAGACGTAGGTGCCCCTATAGCAGCAGCAGCAGCAGCATCCTCCAAGAGAGTCCGGCCGACGTTCGTAATGCCGTGTTTATCATGAAATAGCGAGTGTTTTCTTCTCATCCTGCGCTTTACAACGGTCCTGGGATGATGGGAGGTGGGCGGCCCTCAATCGCTAGGTATTCGATCTAATCAATGGAAACCCAGCCTGGGATCTTTTTAATTACTCAGATGTCGTTTCCGCGCGGATTAAAGAGACGCGGGTTCGCGCCCCCGTCTGCTTGAAGGGAGTTAACCAGCAGTTTTACCGTTACCAGTAGACATGGCTATTTACTCTCCGCTAGACGCATCCCTTCAGCTGCAACAAACCGACATATATCGATTAAGCTGTTAACACGTGTCTTCGTATATCGAAAACATTAATTAAAAAAAAAAACCCCGCTATTGTCCAAACCTGTCCGGGTTGAAGAGTTCACGTTATTGGAACGTTTGTCTGTCTGATAGTTCTCTGTTTCATTTCTCCCCGAGGTGAATTGGCTCGGTGAGAGAGTCACACACGGGGCTGACCTCTGAATTTGGCTCGCCCGGCGATCGTTACCAACCAGCGGTGACGTCACAACGGGCACAGCCACAAGAGCCGACTGGTGGAGGGATGGGGCAAAACCACTTTTGTGGTCAAGACTGTTTTGAAGAGATGGGGAGAGGGAAGAGAGAGAGAGAGGGGGGGAGATATGGAGAGAGAGTGGAGTGAGAGGGAGGGAGGGAGAGATGAGAAAAGCGAGAGAGATGGAGAGAGAGATGGAGAGAGAAGAGAGAGAGAGAGGGAGATATGGAGAGAGAGAGGATGGAGAGAGAAGAGAGGAGAGATGAAGAGAGATGGAGAGAGAGATGAAAAAGGAGAGGAGAGAAAGATCTGCGATTATTTGTCGGATGCTGTCATTAGGGAGCCGGGCCATAGAGAATTCTCGCCGCTATTTCATGTCATTCTAAACGGTTAAATGTGAGGTCATTAGGCGGGAACCTATCACGACGCGTTCCCGTGAGACCCCCCCTATGTTTTCGGACGTTAATAATACGGAACCGGGTGAAGAAGAAGAGGAAGCAGATGAAAAATGGCGGATTTTGCTGGAAAGATCCCAGGAAACGGGTCTTGCTTGCCGCTACTGGCGGACTTTTCATAGACGCGAGGAACCCCACCCCTTCCGTCGGTCGGACGGTCGAGGGTTAATCGTACATGATAACGTCGCACGCGGGATATCCCGGAATAATCACTAGACGCCAAGATGAGAGTGTAGTGTAAAAGGAAAAAAAACCAGCAAATAATAATAATAATAATAAAATAATAATAATAATAATAATAATAATAATAATAATAATAATAATAATAATAATAAGGGAAACCGTCTTTGATGTAGCGCCAAAATCGGTTGGGCAAATAATTACTCAAAGCTTTTCCGTCCGTCGCTGATGATGGCTATTTGCCGAATGTCGAGGCACACACACATCCACTGTTTCCTCCACACAGACAGACAGACAGACACGGACGGCGATAATAGTATCTGTTAGTCAGAATCAATAGAAGATCGCGGCTAAATCTCCACGGCTGGATACTTAATGCGCGTTATTGACAAACCTTTAACGATACATCTCCATAAACGATGCTGACGAGAACATTTATCGCAGACCCGCCAGAGTTTTACTACCCTCCATTTGTCCCCTTACCTCCTAAACACGAGAGCTGCCGGGGCCTCACGACGGCCCCGATTTAGTACATGATCGCCCCGTTTCTGGCCAATCTGTAATATTGTTTTGTTTCAGCCCCTTTATTGTGCACTTTCGATCGGCCGATTACCTTTTTTTCTCCTTCCCCCAACCACTTATTTTGCCAGGGCTGATACACTTTAGGACCTTAAAAGGGTTCCGTTTGGATCGCTGGAGGCCCTAAGCGGCCAGCTTGATTTGACCCCTTTCGCCCTCAGACGGCCGTTTGCAGTTTTGTTCCGCTAAACGGATTATTAAAAGCCATTTTAATCCCAATAACGGCTCATCGGCTGTCAGACAAGTACCACTCGTTCTTCGGAAAGGGACCTCTAATAGTCGATCACCGGACCGCGACAGAACGAGGCTCCACCTGGTGGAGATCTAGCGAGAAGAACAACTCGGAGAGGGGAAAAAAAAAAAACAAGAAACAAAACAGAACAGAAACCCGAGGTAAAAGGGAAAGTGAGTTTAACCTGAAGAATACTGCTGCAACGATCCAACTGCCTGAAGTGATTCTAAAATAACTGTCCCGCTTGGGCTAAGTGCCTAGCTTCCTTGCGCAGTTGAAGGGCTCGTCCCTGCTGTTCCAACCCCATTTCCACGTTTTCCAAAACGAATTTTGCCTCCCCCCACCTTTTACGCGGAAAAAGATCCTTTATCAGATTCACTCTGACTGTCAGGATAGGTAGGCTCAGTCGGGGTTAGGTCGGTATTGCCCCACACGCTTGCGGTTAGCCTACAAAACCCAGGGAGAAGATACAAAGCGGAAGAGCCAAATAGAGAGTCCGAAAATTAAGGACCTTGAAGAACTGATGGGCTTCAGTAAATCCAGGCCAATCAGGGTCAGTTTTAGAAGATTCTGGTGTCTCGGTGAAGATGGATTAATTTTTCGAAATAATCTTAAGGGAACAGAAGGAAAAGAAAAACTCTCTCTTCTCTCTCCGAGGGACTCTCCTCTCGAGATCTCTGGAGATCTCTCTCTCTCATCTCCTCTCGATCTCTCGCTCTCGTCTTAGTCTCTCTCTCTTAGAGGTCTCTATCTAGCGAGCCTCGTCTCTAGCTTCAGCGGAAGCTAGTAGTCATCATCGCTCTCTCGCTTCATCTCTCTAGGTAATCATCTCGAGACTCTCAGATTCTAGAGATGAAGAGAGAGAGACTCCTTAGGATCTCGATAAGATAGCTAGGTAATCTATCTCGGATCTCTGATCTCTGGTAAGAGAGAGAGTCTCTTACACGCTATTGCGAGATATGGAGCGATAGGCGAGAGAGATCTCTAGTCATATCTATAGGCATCATCTCGAGCGCTTCAAGAGATATGAATCGAGATCTCTAGCTTCATCTCTCTAGTGCTTCATCTCTCTAGCCATCATCTCTCTCTCTCTTCATTATCCTCTCTCTCTCTCCTCTCTCTCTCTCTCATCTCTCTTCTCTCTCTCTCCTCTCTCTCTCTCTCTCTCTCTTCTTCTTCTTCTCTCTCTTTGTACTTTTATCAATTTTCGATATAATAAGGGTCGGACTCTCGTTATGCGCCGGTTTATCACCAATCTCCATGGCTTTGCCATTTGGAGCATCCAGAGAAGAGTCGAACCTGACAAACTAGCTGTAAAAGGGCGTGGATTAATGACATTTAGACAGAAAGAAACGCATGCAGAATTTTAATCTAAGCCGGAAGCCCGAGAAAGCAGCGCACGAATGTTTGATTCGGCATTGTTTGTGCCTGTCGTGAATGATCGTCTGACATTTCAGAAATTGGGTTTTCCGCGTCTCTCCTGTCCTCTCAGAACGTCAAATCATCAACACACAGTTTCCCCCATCCCCTTTACCCGATCTTCGAACTTTCACACGCGACTTCCTCTCGGCCTTTCCCCGATGCCCGCAATCGTTTCCTTTTTCTGTTGCCGTATTTAGCGAGGTGGACGAAAGAGAAATGGCTGCGGGGATTTTCTTTTGGGGAGGGGACGAGAAATGAGCTTATTACCGGTCTGTCCAAAAACTAAATAGGAGAGGTTCTGAGCTGTCGACGGAGGCGGTCTGCTTAGGTCCGCGGGCAAGAGGTTACCATGGGACGACAAGATGATAGATCTATGCGACACTCTATTGGAGTTGAGGAACTCTGCTGACTGATATTTTTTTTTTTTTTTTAAATAGAAGCACTGTGGTCACGTGGTTATTAACCACCACGCGAGAGTTATAAAAAGGCAAACTACAACATCCTTTTACTCCAGGGTTTCCTATAATCCCTTTGCATTCTGAAAATTATTGAGCAGTCGATCAGATGGGATGCCGCCTATTTATACCTTTATCTGCTTTTGGGAATATATACCATATATAAAAGAGTTTTCTTAGTTAAAGCAAATGTCACAGAAGTTGTTATTTCTCTTACCAAAAGATTAGCTGTCATATTTATCATGACGGAAAGGTGGGAACTGTTCGAGAGAAGTTATCTTTTGTTCCTTCATCAAAACTCTGTCGTCATTTGTTGGTATTATTATAGCAAACAAAAAGAAGTATCTACTACTCCCAGTAACCTCCCCTTTTCCGTCGGTTACTCCCCCTTTTTTTGTATTTTCAGAAAACGAAAATAGTTAATTCTCACTTGACAGTCAAAAGATACGGAAATTGAAAGTTTTTTTTTTTTAAATGCGATGTCAGGACGTAACATGACGTCCTTCCTTTTTTTCCCCTCCTCCGGTAGATATTAGGGCATCTCATTTATGCGACTTAATAGTTTCCAGCTGGTTCCATAGAGGGCGTCCAGAAAGCTTTCGTGAATTCCGTGAGTGCTCCTGGCGTTGCTGAAAGGCGACGTACGACCTAAATCAGGCTTTTGGGAGGGAGGGGGAGAGGTTGATGTGAAATAACCTTCACGCGGAATTGTTGGTTTGAACCAGTTCTGTTTCCAACCTCCTCTAGATGCCGAAGGTTGATGAAGACGACGCTTCAGGGGACTTCGGCTTGTTTAGTTTTCAAACTCCCTGACGGAAGGAAGGGGGTGATGGAGAGAGGGGGCGGGGAGAAGAAACTGTTTTTCTCCTCCTGTGACATTTTTAATTTGATTTCGAAAACAACTTTTTCTTTTTTCTTTCTTTTGTTATGTCGGTGGACGCCACTGGCAGCTTTATCTCGCCGCATCAATTCCCGGCGGTGAAATTACACAGCGTCTCAAACCCACCTCTGGCGTGGGCTGCTGCTATTGGCCGCAATATGGTGGAACGTGACAGTTGGTGTGTGGAATCTCCTCTTTTTTCGATACGTATATCTTCCAGACAAATTTAGTCTGGTCAAATTCTCACACCGAGGCAGGGTTCCGTGTCGGCTTTATGATGGAGTATACTAGGTTCCCAGGCTCGTGAATTGTCCATAGGTAGTATAGTATATTTATTACCGAGGGGGGCTGGAAGAGGAATCCAGGTTTTAGAAGAATTCATAATTGGTATGGTATAGTCTACAGAGATACAGGAAGCCATCGTGGTTTATATACCCCGCTATCTTTTACCATTAAACAGATTTCCAGTATCATTTTTTAACCCCTTCGTTACCAGCAATTCGTTCTTTACTAAGAAGAGTTGGCTTTCTACCCCCCCCCCACGATGTAAATGTATCGTGTCGCACTCGGCCAGGTTAGTTGATTTCTGTTGTTTGTTTTTTTAAATCGATTTATAAACGGAGCAGCTCTTGTTGAACCAGACAAGGAAAATCTTCAGGACTTTTATTTTTTTTAACCTCCCTACTTATGACGTCACGTCGTGCGATGGCAGCGATCTGAGAAACATACAGTGCGTAGTGCGTTGGGTCTACTATATACGCTTCCTCTCAAGTTATGGACTTCTGTTAGATTTAACGCTGGCGATATTCGATATCGCAGAGATCCTTGCTTACCTGGATTCTATCGCCACCGTGTAAAACGAGTTCCAACCACCGACTCGGAGTTATCGCCCCCTTCGGCTTCATTTCCGTCTTCCGAGGCCGCCGAGAAGATAAGACATCGGCTGTTTTATTTTTTTTTTTGTTTTCCGCCATCGTCCGACCGATTGGGGACCGGGGGGTCGGTGAACTTTCATCTTCGCCTCGCAAATCATTTACACACAGCTAATCTAAAAAAGAAAATGGCGGGCGCGTGTGTCGTGGTCGAACACGGGGACCCCATCCACGGCTGCAATGTCACGGAATGGCGTCTCAGTTACCCGCCCCTTGTCTCGCCTCTACCGCCTTCGTTCTTTCTCGTCCATTGACTCCACCCCGACCCAACAAAGAGTTAACTCGCGTCGTCTGGAACACGGTAGGGGTCTTCAGTGGGGGGGAAACTTGCGAGGATTGCGGGGCTGACTATCGACTGGCTCGCGTCCGTCGTGGTCAGCACCCGCTCAAGACCCCCTTCCTAACTCTGACCGGTAACGCGGCTCGGTCGCCAGGGCCCCTCACATCCTTCTTCGAGACCCCCTCCAGACCCAGAATTCGGGACAGGTGGGTTCGTAGAGATACGGCAGCTATTGTATTGGTGCACATACCTGAATATTAGCGAACTGCTGTCAGAAATTATATATGCATTACACGATGCGAAACATAGGTGTGGACCCTGAATAGTTGCCGAACATCAGAGAGGTTCGTTGGGTCCTCCGCCCGTTTCCCCAACCCCCGATCGGCTTCGTTGCCAGACCGCCAGGCCTCGCGATGACTCGTTGACGTACAAATCGGTTTCCTTTGTTGTACTACGTTATCACACAATTCCCCATAGAAGTGCAGCCTTTAGCTCTTCCGGACATGCGGCGACTATACCTCGGCAAAGACGAAACAGCCCTACCTATCTATTAAAACCGAAGGACCCAACTATGGCCCGAACACTCACCAAATCGCTTGGCAGCAAATCCAAATGTGAACAGAATGGAACCCCAAACCGGGCGCCATTTTACCGCTCAGTCTAAAACTTCGAATTATCCGGTCAGCGGCTAAACTTTTCGCGAGAGATCGAGAACAGCCCCTTTATTCAAACAGTAAAAATCGGGTCTTGTTTGGTTCATCGTGACTAGCAGATTTCAACCGTAGTCCATATTTGTGCAGAATTTTTGATTTAATACTGAAGCTTTGATTTTATTGACCTAACGAGAACATTTTGTTGCATCGAAATAGACTTCTGACTTCATTTTGGGAGCTTTTAGGGCTTTACCGATCACGGAAAAGGGCTCGAACCTATCGAGCTCCAACCCCCTCTCCCTAATAGACATGGCATTACACATTAGGAATTTGTCAAAGAAGTACAGTCGAAGATTCGGAGGAGAATTTTGGTTTCCGTCTAATTAGAAATCTTCCACGGTATTTGTTTTGAAGCAGTCGCGAGTGATAATCCACCTTCTAATGGTTGGGGCACGCCAAATAAGTAGCTCCTTCAGCCGCCATCACCCCGTTAGTGGTTGGTCGAACTGACAAATAAAGCCACGTTTTCGAGAATCTTTCCCCTGTTGTCGTCAGCAGCGTTTTTCCACGAGCTAAAGCGGTGGTTGAGATTGCAGCGGATTATATCAAATTGCAACAGGTATTTTTGGGGCAGCAACCGTTTTTCTACTTTTTGGATTGAACAGCAGATGGCGCAGGTGCATGAACAAGCGTTTGGATGGGCGAACTCTTGCCACCAGTCCACTTGTGACGTCCTGACCGTCTCCGTCTCTCTCTCTCTCTCCGGTCTCTCTCTCTCTCTCTCTCTCTCTCTCTCTCTCTCCATCTCTTTCCATCTCTCTCTCTATCTCTCTCTCTCTCCTCATCTCTCTCCATCTTTCTCTCTCTCTCTCTCTCTCTCTCTATCCCCTACCGAACACTGTCGCGGAGTGGTCGTTGTCGCGAGCTACGTCTCACAGCATCCTAGAAATCGGACTCCGCGCCCTAAATTTCCTTGGCTGTCTGGTTATTATCTTAAATAGATTTACTGCACGCACTTTTCCTGTATAATTTAATTAATATCCGCCAACCCAGACATCCATCATCCCGAACGCCAGTTTAATTCGAATGGAAAAAGGGAAGAAGAAAAAAACAAGAGAAAATATTCACGATCAGTAATTTGTTTAAAATGGATTTAGGGTTTAATTCTTTTTACCTTCTAATGAGAGAGTCTATAATTTAATTTTTTTTTTACTGTGCTCTTAAATATTCTAGCCTTGCTCCCCCTCCCTTAGAAGATATTGGGTTTCAATTCCGTGTGATTGAATTTGTAGAGGGAAATCTTGGAATTATTTCTCAGTTCCTCGACATATTTGATGTTTTTTTTTTTTGTTCCGTAAACTTTAACGTAGATATTTGTAGCATTCGTCGCGACAGAAAGAAAACAAATCACGAGAAACGTCGTGGGTTACCTCCCTTGTCTTAGTACGGGTTAAGGTAAAGGCGCCATGTTGTTATTTGTGCGCTGGGTAGTTCGGTCCGCCATCGTGTCGCAGGCTCGACCAACGGGTCTACGGACCGGCGGCTGCCTTCGTGGTGTAACACTCATTCCCTCGCCCTGCCTGCTCACTCAGGTATCCCAGGTCCTCGCCCTGGCATGCTGTCAGCTCGGCCGCAGATGCTGCCGCGGTTGCAGCACTCATCTCTTCTTCTCTGAACACGGTGCCGCCACCGTGGGTTCTCGAACATTCCCTAATTCCCTACTCTACCGGGGGGGGCTGTTTGTTGTTTGTTTGTTGTTGTCATCGTTTGCAAAACAAATCTCTTCTATCCCCGGAGACCCGTCATTTCTGCGCCTTTGCCTGCCATTGACAACGGCCTTGAACCTAAGAACTCACAGACGAACTCTGTCAGATTTACGGCAGGGCCTCGGCCTTTTCAACCCGACCAAATTTCTCGAATCTTCCACAAAGTACGCGAAGTGTCATTGATAGACGCGGATTGATTGTGGGGAACGGAGTAAATGCATCGGGGAAAAAAATCAAAGGAATTACGAAGAGGAAGTGAATCGTCTTCGATCAGTCCTTTCATAATAGTGGGATGCTTTGCACCGTCGTTATGCGGACTCTGGCCCGGCGCATCCGTCTTCAGTGGTGGTTTATTCTTCTGACTTTTCCTTGTCTTAGGAGACTTGCCTCTGTCATGGCTATAGAGTGGTCCCCCACCCTTGGTTCCTCTATCTGACCTCCTACACAGGCCACTCCCCAGCAGCAACCGGAGCGATGCCAGTAAAGCACCTCGCTCAAGGGTCACAACAATGTTCCAGCAGCGGGAATCGAACCCAGTACCCTTATATTCTGAAGCCAACGCATTCGCCACTGAGCCACATCGCCTGGCGAGGAAGCGAATCAAAACAAACGTTATCAAAGCTCAGGGTGCCAGAATAAAGAATAAATCGTACTGGCACCCATCAGGCTTTAGTCATTTAACTTGTCGCCCATAAACAAGGTTATAGTTAATTTCAAAATTTTAGAAACGAAAAAAGGAATTAGTCTTCTTTAGTTGAGGAAGCGTAGCTTATATCAGCTGGGTGACAGACAGCTGTCTATCGAATGTCCTTTTGCGAAAAATTCCATTAGAAATAAGTAGATTCTCCTGTTGACCATTCATTTTTTAATGTTTGGTGCTGCTAGACTTATGTACACACACAAAAGGGCGAAAGGTATAGTGCGTGAGTGACAGCCAAGTAATAATGACAATTAGATTGTGTGCAATTTCAGTCTGCAACCTCATCAACCACTGATAACTGACCGGCCGGGTTTGTTCCAAAGGCCGGGAGACGGTCGGTCGCTCGATAATCCTCCAGTCCACTTGCGATGTTTGTCGATAGATATAACGGTGCTTCCTGACCGTTTGACGCAATTTGCTGACAATACGAGATCGGGCTGGGAGGACGATCACAAAGACATTTCTATTTACCCCCCCCCACTCCCTCCCCTGGACTTGTGCGGGCTGGGAAGTCCGAGCGGACGGCGGTAACCGTGGCGCGATCGGAAACAGCTCAGCCCGCAGCCTGGAAATCCAGCTGTCTGCGACGTCATTCTTCTCAATTCGGTCCTGTCCGTTGTCGGATTGCTCTGCCTCCGTCCCCACCACGAACAACAGCTCTATCTTATGGGGAAAGATCCACTTCCCTCACAAATAAGCATCACACGCTCACATTTTTCTTTTAAGTTTCGTAGAGAGAAAGATCTTGATGACGTAGGACGATGGCGGGTATGCGTCTTTTTAGGACTTTGTCTCCAAACGTGGCATCCATTAAGTAGTCTCAGCTCTTATGCCAACCCTAGTTTTCTTTCCTTTACTATACTATTGAGCCTTTTCCCGACATTAAATACAATTATGCTGGCACGTGCCCTTTACCCTCCCCCTTTCCTTTTGATGGTAAGAATTGTTTCCATTCTATAGATGCGCAGAAGAATGGAACCGTATTACACTGCACTGTCAGGAATTTTCCGGAACTGGATGTGGAACCGGCACGCGTGATGGCTATTTTGGTCACACGTTTAACTTAGTAGAAGCTAAGGTAACCCGTTCTGACATTAGTTGAAGCCGTCTGGCTAAGCAAGAACATATTACCGTAACGTAGAAGCAAACTCGAACGGTGTATTTAGATAGTGATGCTGTGATGGAAGAAAGACAACTCCGCTCATTTTATTTGTCAGCAAAATTGGTAAATAATTATTTTGCATCTTTGTTATCGCTCAAGTACTTTCCCGTTTGCTTGGCATTCGAAATGCCCCCCGTTGTCCACAGATGGGAACGAGCCCTTTTAAAGAAATATTGCATCTCGTTATATCAACCTAAAACACCTTACAGTTCCTGTCCCTTAAAACAGTGTATTTTAGCAAAGCTGCCCTCTCTTCTTCTTCTTCTACGAGGAAGGGGATCATAAAATGGCCCAGTGTCTACGCTCAGAAATAAAGATTTTCGAAAAGCCTCCCCAGATCTTAAGATTATAAGGATGTTTGGATGGATGCAAAAAAAATAACATAAAGCGGTAAATTGTATCCGGATCTCAATAGCCTTCTGAATTAAATTAAAATACGCATATATTAATTCATAAAATAATCAATTTTAGTTTAGCTTGCTATAGAGGAAGAAGAAAGCCATTTTAGCTTATGAAAAGACTCCAAGGAAGGTGGACCCTAGTAATTTAATTTATAAAATTAGTTTACAATATCAGCAACCGTTAATTTATTCAATTTATTTGATATTTCGTAGTTAAAAAATCCGCTTTTATATAAAGCCATGCTTCAGAAACTTTCTGCGGGGGGGGGGGCTACACGAAGCAATTAATACGTGGATGGAGAATAGGACTATTCGCGGCAGGGGGTCCGCTATGCCCGATACGTGCGGTGCGCCAGCCCCTAGCAATGCTTCTGGAATCGTTGAACTTAAATAGATAAAATGAGCGGCTGTTGTTGTTGTTGAGCGAGTTGGACTTCCGGACAAGGCTCAGCCAATCATCCCTCGCTTCACGCCACAAGGCAGGCGCGGACGTAGTGGGAAGCACGCCGGTGTGTGTGTGTGTTGGGGGGATGACGTTGCGAACTTTTCGATAATCAAATTTGTTAGCGCAGAAAACAAAACAAAACAAACCCCCAAGAAGATGCCGAATTTCAACCAATCGGAATTTTCCTCCAATGACGGACGTCGGCCGCGCCCCCTCTTTCCCCTTCCATCGTATAAAGACACCCCATAAACCGACTGATTTTACTGCTTCCTTATCCCCTCTCGCGCTTCTTTCGCTCTAAGTTCTCACGCCATCACATCCTGGTCAAGGAAACCAGTGGCGAATAGCCCTCCCCCCCGACCCCCATACGGGGCCCACAGTGCAAATCGGGGGCGGGGGAGACCTCATGAATTTTCAGTCGGGAGTTAGGGTTTCCTTTTTGTTATTGGTAATATTAGCGCATTTCCAAACTAGCCGACAGTTAATAGCAGGCCCCTGTTTAGACTTTAGAGGAGCCGCGGGTGCACAAGGGGCTTAAAAGGGGGAGCTCACGGGGCCAAAAGGATTTCAAACCATAGAAAGGCAAAATATTTGGACGCCGAGGCCCTTATTTAGTTTGAGAACTTTTGCCAGATACCAGGTAGATATAGTAATTATATTAGGCGTAACCTTACATTCTTGAAAGCATACGTCTAGCAAGTGCCTCTGCTGTAACCCTTAAATATTTGGTTAATTAAATCATGGAAGCATAGCTAATCTAAAAGTAATATTTTGGGTACCTAACATTTTAAATTTACAACCTAAAACCGTAGTGCTAATATTCCGTATCTAAATAAAATCTTTTGCTAGTAGTAAGCGGCTAACCTTTCATATCTGTTTTCCGGACTTCTGGCGACGGCGGTGAAAGGTCGGCTCCTTACTACTATTGTATCCATCTACAAACCTAAAGACTTAAAAACTTTTATCCGTGACCATCAGCTACGATTATCTTTCTCTATTGCACATTGGCAACCATAATTTGGGGGTCTGCGAGGAAATATTCCACATATAATGCATAGATAAGTCATTTGGAGCATATATTTGCATGAATACAAGATATCGTCTATAGATGCAGAAGTGGTTATGTTAAAAGGTTTGTCATGAAGATGTTCCTCATTTGTGCTTAACAAATTGTTATTGGTGATTTTCATTTTATTAATGTAGATTTTATAAGGTTTTAAAGTTTTACATATATATATCACTTGCACCAGGATACGTAACAAACAAGTTTTAACATTTTTTTTAATTAATAATGTTATTACATACAAAAAATATAGCTAGCCACTGCAGAATTTTCCACGGACTTGGAATAGTAAATGTTTTTGGCTGTACAGTATAAAATACGCATCCTGTGGTGAGCACTGTATATATATCATATTATGGGATTCCAAACAAATTGCTTCTTCGATGTAATCCGTGATTTCATAGTTTTTCTTCCGATAAGTGATTATGTGTAAGTGATGACTGGAAGACTCAATTACAGTTCGTTGTAATGGTATAGGTCTGCGAACTGTAAGCATGTTCAACGCCGGAGATGCGGCTAATACAAAGGCGTTGCCCTGGGGTGGGTGGGTGTGGGAAATGTGGCAGGAGGCGGTACCGGCAGGATAAGGAAAATGATTCAATAATGCAATATATCTGAAGTAGCTTTCTTTTCTCTCTTTTTTTTTTTTTTTTTTTTTTTGTTGCTAAACGCAGTTAAGCCTGCAGCCCCTACTTAGGCTTGGGAGTTTCTATTCATAACCTTTTAAGGGATCAATTCGTGGATTAGAAACAAAAGCAAGCAAGAGAATTTCTTGGACTGCAATCAGTATTTTCTGACGGACGGTTTTAGAGAAAGGGCGTAGGCAGACTAGGAGTTCTGGCGAAGTGTTGATCACAGGAATAAGAGAGTTATTTCGGAATCTCGCCATCCTGGTGCTGCTGTGCGAGAACTTGTGTGATGTTGATTCCATTTGCGACCATCTTGGCTGTTGGTCAGCAGTAGACACTAGTATCTTTTGACATCTGTTCATTACATGGGGTCTAACTGTCGGGCCAAACCATTCAGTCGAATTTGCTTAACCCGCGGAGCAGATGTTATGTAAACTGGAATAATTTTGCTTCTTTTAGGGGTTTTATCCTCTTTTCTCCTATACGGGAAAAAAGAAAAGAATAAAGGGGTCTATAAGTAAAAGGGACTTAGTTAATTAAAAAAAAAAAAAAACAGTTCTTACCTTCATCATCCAAGGTAATTTTAGTAAATCAAAACTAGGCTGTAACTCTCCTGGCACAAAGACCACAAACAACTGGTGCAAGATACTGCCCGCTATGGCGCTAGGATGAGTTTCGACCTCGCTACTTTCCCTCTTCTTGCTTCAAAAAAAGCCCGACACAAGATTCTGGTACCGAATTATCGGTACCAGAATTTTAACTGATGTTTCTCAAAGGCGTCTGATAATTGAAGACCTCCGAGCACGAGAGTGATACCTTTGATTCAAATGGTTTTAAGAAAAAGCGCATAAAATCATCGACAGACTTATTTCAGGTTATCCACAAATCTGTGTCTCCGATGTCCACCCAGACGATTACCTAGGTACTGAAAGAGGAACATTCATCTGATACGGGAAGTTCTGACTCTTTCAAGTTCACGCAACTAGTCTGTTATTTCCTATTTCCGCCCGTCTCTTCACCGTCTTTAAGGATGTCAGCCGAAGCACAAAAGTCTGGGTTAGGCAATCAACTCGGGGATTACCGAAATGTCTTATCATCGCAGCAACAAGCTCGCCTCGTCCGCGGCGCTCGCTAGCCGTCCGGCAGGGGCTGCTCGGGCAAAACAGGGGAATTATGGAGAAGGTTCCGGAGGTCATAGATGAAGCAGCTCGTCTAGTAGTCACCATCTCAACTCTTCTCCTTTATATGGGGCTGAACTTCGCCGCACAATCCACAACGGAGGGGTGACGTCATAACTGCTCTTGCGGAAGGCACCGCCGCTAGAGGGAGTGTGTAACGCCTTAAAGGCTAGCTTTTGTTTAGTCAATACGCTGTGATATTTCTGAACTTTCATACTACTACTTTTAATGTTTTTATGGGCCCCGCTTCTGCTTCTTATCATTGTGATAGATATTTCTTCACTCTTCCCGCCTGTCGTCCACGAATTATTATTTATTTATTTTCTTTTAATTCCGAAGTCGAGAAACGAGGGGTTTGTCTTTTCTTAGCTGTCCCCTGTTCCGTTGGCGCTTTCACGAAGGGAAGGGGATTTTGAGGGCTACGGCTCTGGTGGGTCACGACTCTTATCTTTCGTGGTCGTCCTTTTCCCTATTTGCTCACACGATCTCGTCTAGAATTCGCCTCGGTTTAGCGTGGTTGGGTTCACCCGGGTTAGAGGATGACAGAAATTAGCGGGCGAGACACGAGGGTTGGCGCCCAACGGCCGTATCGCCCAGGCGGACACGGTGAGATGCGAACGTACGGAGAGCTTCGGCCGTGGGTGTGGGAACTCTTCACTCGCTGGAAGCCATGGAAAGGCGCCGACAGAGCCACGCGCGAGTCGTAGCGAGAGAGAGAGAGAGATCTCGCGAGATTAGGCAAGGAATCGAACGTGTACAGGAGAAACTGGGAAAGACCGACCCCCCCTTCCCCTGGTCAGACCCACATCCGCTGCGTTATGATTCATTTGTCTCACTTCCAAAAGACCATTTAATTCGTGGTTCTATATGCGTGGAAGAAAGCCAAAAAATAAATAAAAGAGGGGGGAGAGGGGAGACGGAGGTCCGACCGACGCACTTCCGGTCGTGCCAGTGGATCTCTGATCTCTTAAGGGCGATGAATTAATGGCAATTTGGATGTGGACAAGGCGGAGGGAAACAGGGCGGTACCGAGACGTAAGAACTCGCACGAAAGTGGTTTTTCCTGCCAAACAAATCGTTTTGATAAGTTCTTCACGCCCTGGCAGCTCTCGGTTGTTCCGTTGACCCTTTCTCGTCTTAAAACCACCAGAAATCCATCTCGGCGTTCGCGTGTTAACGCCATTGTTAAACTTGGAACTGGAATGGTCGCGAGATGCTTGACTGCAGAGTCGGTGACTGTTTCCTTTTAATGAAGTCCTGCCGTTCGACCTCCCACCGGATTTCGACATTATTTACTTACAGGAATAACATCTTTTAACCCCCTAACCCCCCACCCATTTTTTTAATTCTACAAATCTTTCTTAATTTTGTTTTGGCAAAAACCTGGTGCCGTCATCGTAACGAGCGTAAACCTCTCGTGATAGAATCAGGCTTCCAATATCCTTAAAAGCAGAACCTATATGTATGTATGTATGTATGTATATATGCGAAAAGGACGGCTATCGATTCTCTTCTTGATTTTCGTTATCTTTCAGCAAGCACGAGTCTTTTGGAAAGAATCTCCTGCCCGAGTAATGTGGAGTTTTATTGATTTCATCTACGGAGGATACCGGTGGATTTAAATGTTTTTAAGGTAAAATATTTATCAGCTCCGACCGAGGACCGCGCTCTGATAATTTTGAACTTTGGCTGGCAATTTGATCGAAGACGCGATGCTCCCATTTGTGCCAAAACTACACGTGACCGTTACTTTTGATTTGATAGATTGTCGTGCAGTCGGATACAACTTTAATTATACCATTAAAAAAAAAATATAATAATATATATATATTTTATATTGTTTTCATGACAATTAACGCAGATTCATATTAATATTTGCATGCATTTCATCGTATTTGCTAGATATTTAACTTTAAAATTAAATATACGTTAAAATTATCTATTAGACTGTCAGCTTTATTTTCTTATGTAATTGTATTTTGACTATTTGCACGATTTTCCACTCTATTTTTTCCGTGTATTTAATTTTATTTATAGATTTTTAGCATAAAGTTTTTTCTTACATATAATTTATTTTATATATCTATTTATAATTCACTGATGAAGCTTCTAGATCTTCAGCTTTAATTACTTACGTATATTGTATTTGTGATATCTACTAGACCTTCAGCTTTAATTACTTACGTATATTGTATTTGTGATATTTATTAGATCTTCAGCTTTAATTACCTACGTATATTGTATTTGTGATATCTACTAGACCTTCAGCTTTAATTACCTACATATATTTATTTGTGATATCTACTAGACCTTGTGTTTGTGATATCTACTAGATCTTCAGCTTTAATTACCTACGTATATTGTATTTGTGATATCTACTAGACCTTCAACTTTAATTACCAACGTATCAACTTTAATTACCTACGTATATTGTATTTGTGATATCTACTAGACCTTCAACTTTAATTACCTACGTATATTGTATTTGCGATATTTACTAGAATTTCAGCTTTAATTACTTGCGTATATTGTATTTGTGATGTTTACTAGACCCTCAGCTTTAATTACTTACGTATATTGTATTTGTGATATCTACTAGACCTTCAGCTTTAATTACCTAAGTATATTGTATTTGTGATATCTACTAGACCTTCAGCTTTAATTACTTACGTATATTGTATTTGTGATATTTACTAGACCTTCAGCTTTAATTACTTACGTATATTGTATTTGTGATATCTACTAGACCTTCAGCTTTAATTACTTACGTATATTGTATTTGTGATATCTACTAGACCTTCAGCTTTAATTACTTACGTATATTGTATTTGTGATATCTACTAGACCTTCAGCTTTAATTTCCTAATTATATTGTATTTGTGATATCTACTAGACCTTCAGCTTTAATTACCTACGTATATTGTATTTGTGATGTTTACTAGACCTTCAGCTTTAATTACTTACGTATATTGTATTTGCGATATCTACTAGACCTTCAGCTTTAATTACTTACGTATATTGTATTTGTGATATCTACTAGACCATCAGCTTTAATTACCTAAGTATATTGTATTTGTGATATCTACTAGACCTTCAGCTTTAATTACCTAAGTATATTGTATTTGTGATGTTTACTAGACCTTCAGCTTTAATTACCTAAGTATATTGTATTTGTGATGTTTACTAGACCTTCAGCTTTAATTACTTACGTATATTGTATTTGTGATATCTACTAGACCATCACCTTTAATTACCTACGTATATTGTATTTGTGATGTTTACTAGACCCTCAGCTTTAATTACTTACGTATATTGTATTTGTGATATCTACTAGTCTTCAGCTTTAATTACTTACGTATATTGTATTTGTGATATTTACTAGACCCTCAGCTTTAATTACTTACGTATATTGTATTTGTGATATCTACTAGACCTTCAGCTTTAATTACCTAAGTATATTGTATTTGTGATTTTTACTAGACCTTCAGCTTTAATTACTTACGTATATTGTATTTGTGATATCTACTAGACCTTCAGCTTTAATTACCTAAGTATATTGTATTTGTGATGTTTACTAGACCTTCAGCTTTAATTACTTACGTATATTGTATTTGTGATATCTACTAGACCTTCAGCTTTAATTACCTAAGTATATTGTATTTGTGATGTTTACTAGACCTTCAGCTTTAATTACTTACGTATATTGTATTTGTGATATTTACTAGACCTTCAGCTTTAATTACCTAAGTATATTGTATTTGTGATATCTACTAGACCTTCAGCTTTAATTACCTACGTATATTGTATTTGTGATATCTACTAGACCTTCAGCTTTAATTACTTACGTATATTGTATTTGTGATATCTACTAGTCTTCAGCTTTAATTACTTACGTATATTGTATTTGCGATATCTACTAGACCTTCAGCTTTAATTACTTACGTATATTGTATTTGTGATATTTACTAGACCTTCAGCTTTAATTACTTACGTATATTGTATTTGTGATATCTACTAGACCTTCAGCTTTAATTACTTACGTATATTGTATTTGTGATATCTACTAGACCTTCAGCTTTAATTACTTACGTATATTGTATTTGTGATATCTACTAGACCTTCAGCTTTAATTACTTACGTATATTGTATTTGTGATATCTACTAGACCTTCAGCTTTAATTACTTACGTATATTGTATTTGTGATATCTACTAGACCTTCAGCTTTAATTACCTAAGTATATTGTATTTGTGATATCTACTAGACCTTCAGCTTTAATTACTTACGTATATTGTATTTGTGATATTTACTAGACCTTCAGCTTTAATTACTTACGTATATTGTATTTGTGATATCTACTAGACCTTCAGCTTTAATTACTTACGTATATTGTATTTGTGATATCTACTAGACCTTCAGCTTTAATTACTTACGTATATTGTATTTGTGATATCTACTAGACCTTCAGCTTTAATTTCCTAATTATATTGTATTTGTGATATCTACTAGACCATCAGCTTTAATTACCTACGTATATTGTATTTGCGATATCCACCTGACCTTCAACTTGAATTACCTACGTATATTGTATTTGTGATATCTACTAGACCTTCAGCTTTAATTACCTAAGTATATTGTATTTTTGATATTTACTAGACCTTCAGCTTTAATTACTTACGTATATTGTATTTGTGATATTTACTAGACCTTCAGCTTTAATTACTACGTATATTGTATTTGTGATATTTACTAGATCTTCAGCGTCTGCTAAATTGATTATGCGCATTACATTTGTGTAATGTGTCACGCAGATTTTCTTCATGCTATCTACCAGATATGGTGGAGATTCGTTTGTTTCCGCTGATGCTGCTGATTTGATAATGTCGGTATATTGGCATTGAAGGTGTCAAAGTCTGGATAAACAATTCTGATGAAAGGAAAGCCCGAGATCTTACAAACTAGCAAGACCTGCTGGAACCATCCAACGGAACACTCAGCATCTGCAGTCACCAAACCAGTGCTTCCCTCCCCCACCAGCATCACAAACCGAGCCCATTCAAAACCGGAAAGACGTTTCCGTTCTTGGAAAATACGCGCAGGATTTCGGATCCCAGTTCATCACCATGTCTTTACTTTCGAGATGGCAACAACAACAAAAAAGAGGCTAACCGCGCAGGTTTATCTTCGTACCGCTGTCTATTGATCCATTTGATAAACTCCGCGTCATTCCAGCTGTAGCGTATCAGACATTCTCCGACATCCCATCGTATATCTACCGTGACCGTCGCGCTCCAAATCTTCTCTACGAGGGAAGGGTCAGAAGAAAAAGCCTCGGCGTTCGGCAGATTCGGGATTATTTTGGAAATAATAGTTCTCGAACCGCGACCACGGCACCATTCGCCCTTCTGAGACCAGAGAGTTTAAAGCGCCCATATCCATAGGTAACGATCAGTTCTCGCCCAGGCGATCCGCTGCTTTCTTCGTTTTCTCTTTAGGAAGCGGGAGAAAGGAATTCATCGAAGCGTGCGGCCGATGATTAGCAACCTCTCTTCGTCTCCTGGCTGCCTTCCCAGATTGGTTGCATCTGACGGCCTGTTTCTGCCAATATCACCACCGATCTTACGCACGGTACCAGAAGCGTATAACCTAAAGGAAGTGCTCTGCTTGGTGATCTGAATTTGTAGTGCTATGCCATATTTGAAAATACTTTCCAAATGTACTTATTCCTTTTTTTTATAAAAAAAAACAACAGAATGACAGCGTGAAAAAACAGATGGTAACAACAGCAACAACAAACAAATAAAAATTATTTCTAGTAAAAAAAAAAAAAATATTTAGCTAAATATGTCCAGCTTTGTTGGTGACTCGGAAGGGAAGGTAAGACAACTTTTTGAGATTCCCCCCCCCCATCACTTGGATTAAAGAAGATTCTATTTTCGATTTCCTCTTCTTACACTTCCCTTATGGTTCTACTTCTGTCTCACCAGGCAATTAATGCATCCCGTCGTACATCTGTTTGAATGTACCTCCACATTGACGGTCATCTCAACTGCGTTATCCAATTTTTGTAAACATTCATATTCAAAGGGGCCATTTTCAGCCGGCGCCGTCTCCGTAAGTTTTTAAACTGCATCTTGCGTGTCCTTGTGATGGAAGCCGAGGTCAGTGCGGATAGATAAGTTAACTCGAACCATCTTCACCACACATTGCCAGAAATAGCAGATGACACGCCGAACATCATCAGTCAGGTCGTACCAGGCCACGCCCCTGATTAGGCCCTTTTTGCATTGCAGCGACGGCGAATATATGTTCATCCTCTTGCCTCCGAAAAAATAGTTGCCCCCAACAATTAAATATATAGCACTAGAAACCTGACTTGTGAGCGCACCGGTAGAGAAAGCCAACGAAAATAGCGGTTTCTAGCTTAACTGATGCAATACGAATTGATGATGTCACTTTCTGTTTTGTCCGCGAACTCAAATCGTAGTCGGACCGAGTCATCGCCCTCTCTTCGCTGACGTAAATGTTAGGAGATTGTCCAACAAGAGCCGCAGAGGGTGGTGGTTGGGGGGATACAGTTGGTGAATTCCTTGTCTCTTTGGCGTCGCCTAGCGACGCCTGAGCTGCTCTTCGGAAAGCTAGCGAAGCGCCGGAGGAAGAATGGAGGCCGCCTGCTTTGTCCAAGTCGATAAAATCGAAGAGATGTATGTAAACGAATACGCCTAACGACCGCTAATGGCCATACGGATGCTGGAAGCCACTCGAGCGTGTCTTCTCGCGAACTGCGAGATATCTGTAATCGGTTAACCAGATAAACTCCAGAAATATTATTTGCATTTTTTTTTTTTTTCTCTGGAAAGGAAATGTTAACGCTGTGGCATTTTTTCTTTTTTCTAACACCAACTTTCGGGAGCGATGTGTAACTTCCGGATCCAACGGACGGCATCTCGGCTCGGCCTTTGTGATTGATCCTCGTTCATCTCAACCTTGCACATCCCCTCACTGGTCTTAGCAACAGGTGTTTCCCCAGATTTTAGGGTGCTCATCTTATCGTGAGTTCGACGTCGTTCTCCATTCCGATCTCCGTGACTCGGTCACTTTTCAGTTTCAAAGTGAGGCTTTTTTCTTTAAATATTAATTTTTTTTAAAAAAACCCACAGAAATCCTCGGCTACCAGTCTACCGGAAATAATTATGGAAACAGATGGAAAGCTGGGTATAGAGGGCAAAATAACGCGTAATAGAATCGCATCTCACATGTAAAAAAATTTAATGCGCCATATGCAGTCACGTGTCGATATAACGCACTGCGATTGGTGGGCATGCAAACAATCAGAAAGTGCCACAGCTGTAGGTGGATGGAATACCGCAAGACGGGCGCATATAAATCAATGTCTTATCCAGTGAAGGAAGCTACTCCACGCAGAGATTGCAGTCTGGCTTTATGTTTTGAGAAGGAGCTTTTAAGGAGGATACCTTAAACTGGTACTGTTGACGATAAACGCAGTTGAGGAAGTCCAAAGTGATGCCAGCCATCTCGGGAGTAGGGTTGTTCGTCACGTGACCGACGACGAGCCGGTAGAGATTTTGCAAATATACCAACTGCAAGTACAGGGGTTAACGGTTTTTTTTTTTGGTTTTTTTTTTAAAAAGAGCTAGATGCTCGTTGACGCGAAGTGGTCTCGACGGTTGGGTGGCTGTCAAAAACGTTTTCGCCGAGAGAGGCAACCGAACGTCGGGGTCGAGATGAGCAGCGGAAAGGGGACGGTAGGATGACCGAACCTGGAAGAAGATTTACAGGTGAGCCCAAGTTTGAACTGTTCGGCAATAGTCAGCTGCGCGCATTCCTCCAGGAATTTGTTTATAACATGACAACGACCTCCCCCAAGAATGCAGCTGATCCGCTGAAAGCAGATCTGGGGGCGTAGAGAGGCTGATGGAACATTTATAGAGATGCCTTTGACCTGCACAGGGTTCTGAAAAGAACGTATTTGAGGCCTCTGTGGGGTTAGGCGAATTGTGGGAAGTGCTAAAGGACATTTGGAACAGTATTCCACAGGCATACATTGATAACTTGTACGGAAGTATGGAAACAAGGTGTTATGCTCTACATAAAGAAAAGCGCTTGCATACATACCAAATACTGATGCGCCGGACTACGTGTTCATTTCACTTTTGTATGTATGTTGGAATAATGCACCGTGTTTGTATTATGTACGTCTTTTATTTGCAATTACTGATTAGTTTTGCATCACAAACACATATAAATATATTTGCATAATTATATCTGTGGCACGTGGGTGGAGCTCGGTAAAATCATTGCGGACAGATGCTCAATTACTGGCGAAACCAATCTCCCAATCTTTGATCGAAACCGTTTCTTATTTATGTAATGATGCGTAGTCACTTGTGACGCGTTGCTAGTGTCAAAGAACGCATCCGTCTCGACACCTTCCTTCCCCGAGAAGATATTCAGAACATCCATCATGACTGCGAAAAAGGTCTGAAGGCCAAACTACGCAACGACGAGCCGTATTTATGTTTGTGTGTGCAAGAGTGAAGTTACTAATCGGCCCAGGAAAAGCCGTTCATGAACTTTATCAAAGAGATTTTTCTGGAGGCTCTGAAGATGGAAAAGATATTTTTGACTAAAGATGAAAAGTTCAACATAAACGTTATTTCACGTGTATATTCTATACTCATAGGTTAGTATGCACGTATAACATTACTAATTAATTAATTATATAGGGAATTCTTGAGTTTTTCTTTGCTCCAGTATATTATACTAAACACGATGTGGGCATATTTTGGGATTTAAATCCAAATAATCCAGAACGAGACTAATGACAGGGGAACCGGAACTGCTAAGGTGTAAGAGCGCGATTTAACTTACTGGCTTCGAGATAAATATGCTCTTACATCGATTTCCCACTTTTTAAGGATGTCGTCTATTACAACAATTAAGTTTTAATTTTTTTTTTAATGGTGATATTCTAGCGCAGTCTGGTCCATATCAGTATATCCGAAGTTCAGACATTTTGAGAACTGCGCCCTCACACGTCATTTTCGTTATCCGGAAGTTTGTCCTGAGACGGTTGGCGTCTCCCTGTCAGTGCCTTAACTGTTCGATGGACCGCTGGTTTTAGCCGGAGGGTTTCTAATCTGGCTTTCCTCCAACGACATCTCAAAATGAAAAGGTTTTTTCTTTTTTCTTTGTCTGTTCAGAATGTAAAAAATGTCCGGTTTTTTTTTTTTTAGGATAATTAAGCCAGTTAAGCCTCGTTCTGATATTCTCAGGACGTCGTACTAAGCCGCTAGTTGGTAACTTTTCGTGGTGACACAGCTATGGAGTTCGATGAGTCCTCGCTTTGCTTATCGTTGTTTTATCAGCATCATTCTGATGATAGATGTGTAAGTGGTACATAAGAAGCTTGTGACTGCATTCAAGGAAAACGCTTCAGAATTATCTGCCGGACTGCAATGGCTTTTTTTGTTTTTTTGGCTGCTACCGTTGTTGAACTATGGACTATCTGCGGAATCTTAAAGGAAGAAAATGAAAGTGTGTTTATTTACTTTATTCTAGAATTTGCAGTTTCGGTTCTAACAAAAGCAGCAAAGGCTTAGGCACTGCTATATACTTCTCTGTGATATGGCGCGTGTCTTCTGGAGTGAAAGTATCATTGGTCTCCGTGTGCGATTCCGTTGAGATACAACAGCCCATAGCTTAGGAAAGAACCGGATTTCTCCCTTACTTCACAACTCTGTGGATAAAGGTAATACAGTAGGTAACGCACCTTGGCCATCATCTGTCTTTTGTTCCTTTGAAGAACCGAATAACGACAGTAACCCTGTTAAGTCAGAATCGTCCCAGAATTTGAGGAAGGTTTAGTTATTAGAAACATTTCCGTCACGGCCAGGTAACGCACAACGACACGCATGGTCGCCGACTGCTTCTCCACCTGACAATTGGCGCATGTTTGGTGAAGGCAGCCATGCCGTGGAAACTCCATCCGGATAATTCTTCTTCTATCCTTAGGAAGTCTGTCATAAGATTTTAATTTTGGAGTACACTTCACCTGGTTTCGCTTTATTACATCCTGGAATGAACTCTACCTATCTATCACGAGATGAAGCCATATATTGTCCCCGTACAGAATATACCTGGAATGTACATTGGTTGCGTGATTCCGGTCGCCATTTTGAATGGCCAGGCCGATCCACGCGGTAAGTGAGATGTATCAGTTGCCAATGGTGACAGCCCACAGATAAGCACTTCTGCTCTCCGCCATGTTAGAACATGCTGGCTATTGGTCGTAGAGCGGTTACTCTTCTTTGGTAACTCTCGAAGATCTTCTAATTAAACGTTTTAAGAATATAGAATATTAATAAATATTTAAATTTGAAAGCTGTGTTTGGAAACCTCTACCCCCCCAGGCGATTAAAGATAGCATGTACCATTTAAATTGGGCTTTTGCAATGAGTTATAAAAAGGAAGTTAATTATCCCGTGATAACATTCGTTCTTCTCCCGTGGAAGGCGATGGCCATCCGTCAGGTATTAATTGGAATCTTGTTTCCTTAAAATCTTTTGGGAAATATTTTCCTTCTGCGCTACCTGAAGAGCCCTTTGTTGTATCTGTCGACAAAGGTTTTCATGCCTGAACCAATTTAAACCGCGCCTGTCCGCAGTCAGCGACTGAGATCGGTTCCTTCTCGTCCCCAATTAGAGAAGTCCCTTTATTTACGTCACCCGTGCTCGTGTCTGGCTTCGTTTCAAAACTGCCCACCGCCAACAATGTTTTTTTTTTGAAAAAATTCTCGATCTCCCCCTGTGTTAATTTTACCGGCAGAAGGTCATCCGAGATGCAGAGAAACGCGGGATTGAAGTAAAGCAACAAGAGATCGATGGAATTAGTATTGATACCTCAGTGAACAGACGAAGGCTTCGACTATGTCTGCGAGCGGTTCACATGCAGGAACGTGCCTTCGGAGAAGACGGAGGGATTCTGTCGACCAACAAAAATTCAAACCCTACTTGATCTGAAAGAAGGAGAGGTGGGGGGACCAGAAAAACCTGAAGTTGTATCAGAAGTGCATCTCGACGCTTGAAGCGCGCTCGGCTCATCGTCGTAATTTGGCGATCACGTGAAAGGGAAAACGAATGAACGTCGAAAAGCTTTTAAAATAAACGCTAGAGTTTGCCATCTTCGTTTATGGCGGCTTTTCCGTGACTCTAATCTCAGGGGACTTTCTATACATTTAGACTTGATTTACTTTCTAAACATTTGTGGGCGACGTTATAATTCTCTTTTCAGGAAGACGACAAAGAACTTCGCCTACGTCATAGTTGTGGGCGGGAAATTATTTCAGTAATTTTTCTGTCTCCCACTTTATAAGAGCTGGTAAACAAGTGACGGCTTTCTTCAAACTATTGATTGGTCTGTCCATCAGCTTATTTATTACACGCCTGGCATACTTAGAGATGAACTATTGCAATTTTTACCGCTTTGTTTCGAAAAGGTTGGGCGAGTTTTCCGTATATTTAGTATCCATTTGACATATGTCGCCGAGGTGATTCGAACCGGGAACCTCTTGGTCGTGAATCTGGTGTCTAACATTATAATACAAATAGGTTACAATCTGACCGATCCTTCCCTCTAAGACTTTTGGCAATTTGTGGTTAGCAATCCTAACTGATAGTGATGCTTTCCAAGACAGCGCACATCTTGGCTAAAACCAGGGTTTGATCCATTTGACATATGTCGCCGAGGTGATTCGAACCGGGAACCTTTTGGTCGTGAATCTGGTGTCTAACATTATAATACAAATAGGTTACAATCTGACCGATCCTTCCCTCTAAGACTTTTGGCAATTTGTGGTTAGCAATCCTAACTGATAGTGATGCTTTCCAAGACAGCGAACATCTTGGCTAAAAACAGGGTTTGGAAGCTCTGTTTAT
Organism: Nautilus pompilius; assembly: GCA_018389105.1. Classification (NCBI taxonomy): domain Eukaryota; kingdom Metazoa; phylum Mollusca; class Cephalopoda; order Nautilida; family Nautilidae; genus Nautilus; species Nautilus pompilius. The sequence goes on from JACATO010001527.1 coordinate 370,796, forward strand.
TAGGGCTTATCTAAAACCAACGTGGTCGGGGAATTTTAAATTCTTCCTTTTCTTTCAACATTTTAAAAAAGAAATACGAGTAAAAGTCAGGGTGGATGCGGTCGTACACCGTCACGGAAGGATTGGAAGGGCCCCAGTTATCATTCTGCCTGCTTTTATCTCGGATCATGGATGACGATCTTCGACTGTCGACCCTCGACGGAGATGGCACCTGTTGGTGATGGGGATGCTGGTGATGGCTGAATGCAGAATTACGCCTTATTATGGGGGTTTGTTCCTCATAACACGAGGAAACAACAATGAACGGAGAATTTGTGGCAGTTATTCTGGGAGGTGGGGAATGGAGGAATTGGCCAATGAAGTCTTTCTTCCCTTGTTATGTACCCCACCTTTCCTCCCCCTTCCCTTCGTCCGTAGGATTATCAGCAAACGTAATATTAATAATAATACTAATAATAATTACGATGCTTTCATTTCCCATAGTCAAATTTCGAAAACGAAATGCGAACGAATAAAGGAAGGGAATGTGAACGCAGACAATAGCCTTGAACGATTTTCTCTGTCTCTTGGCCGGGTTTCGGTCTGAAAAAGAAAAAATCAATGGCCTATAAAAACGGCTCTTGGAGTTGGTGATTTGAGCCTAGTAATCTGACGATTAACAGACGTTAGAGGCCGTTCTGACTTACACTCGATGGATCTCGCTGCTGGCGACACGAAACCAAGGACATGGCGAGCGTCTGGAACAGCGCGGCCTGTCAGACGGACACCGGGCGCGCGAGAACAGTTTGGGATGCGTTGTAATGGCGAGGTCGCGGAATTGGCCACCGGCGAGTGGTGCCTTCGTCTCCCCGACGGATTAATGGCGTTTCGCTCCGCAGAGCGGAACTGGTGGAACGCCGGGTCGTTTTTATTTCTTCGAGGCTTTTAGCTTCCAACCGAAGTACATTCCCTTCCGCCAGCTGTGTTGGGTGCGGTGGGTGGGAATTATGACAGATCATAACTTACCTGGAGCCTAGCAAAGCCCGATAGAGGTCTCAGATGTTTCCGAGTAGATCACATCTCGGCCGATAGCGCAGCTCCAGGTTCATCAACTCTGTTCCAAGATAAAATTACGAGCGCTTCCTGTCAGGTGAACGACTGGCTGAACACGGGGCAAAATATCTCAACTGCGAGATAAACCTGAACGAATGTAAAGAAAATAATGATGATGATGACAATAATAATAATAATAATGGATGCCAACGGGATTTAAGAGCGGCATCGTGATAACGAAGGACGATATGCTGCGTTTGTAAATATTTGAATACTGAAGGATTCCGGTTGCGACACGATCACACCCAGCCCGACGTTGTATTCAAACCGATTTTCTTGCCCTTCTACGAGATTTTAATTTTCTTCCTAATAGTTCTATAGATCATAGTGTTTAATGCTGGATGCATAACGGGGAGACGAGACTCTCGCTAATGCTGGTGTCTGCTAAAGTTTATCATTGATAAACCTGAATTTGAAATAATCTTTCATACTTTTCCATACAGAAATCAGCTAATGTTTTAAAAGGGGCAAAACGTAACCGCCTGTTAACTTCAGCTCTAAAGCAGATATCTCATTCGTTACTACACCTATAGCTTCTAATAGTACAACTACCCCTTATTCAAGAGCAGGGAATGGACTTTCCCATGTTTTGGCAGAAGGATTTAAGGCTAAAAACCTTAAACTTCATACATATCCTCCGGTAATTTAGCGTTGAAAGTTCTAAACCACGTATACCCCGATAATAAGGCGCTACCGCGATTTTTTTAGAAATACAGCAAAGAACTGAAAGTTTTAGTACTGTAATGTACACATCTGTCAGTACAGTTCATGAACCAGACAACCGAACAGTTCCCCCAACTTATAGCATCTCATAAAACGCCACAGCTTGCGGGTGGGATATTTTGGTGTTGAGTTTATCCAGAATCACAAAACACCATCAGATACGCAGGCACAGGCCACCACCTACCGGTAGACTGATTCATTTGAAATCCATACAAACCAGAAACAACAACAACAACAACAACAACAACAAAATCTTAATTACACCATCTAAGAAGCGAGATCTGGACTGTCTGATTGCGCGTTCTGCCATGATGAAATCGAGCTCCTCATATTTAGCTTTGAAGCTCTTTTTGACAGGTTTCGAATCCCTTTTGTTATCCTACGTGCGCAGCTCCTCTTCCTGTTTGATCCAGGCCTGTAAAACCGACCTCCCAATCTCAGGGTGTTTCGCGGTCTTCGAAGGGTTGCTATCCATCTTGCGGTCACGTGTCAACTGCACTAATTTTTTAAACTCGACGGCAGAGTTATGCCCCTTGGAACTGCCAGCCATTTTGAAACGGACGTGCCGTGGCCCAAAGTCTCTAAATTACGCACGCTTGGAGATTATAATGTGCGTGGTTCTAAATCAGGTGTCCGCAAAGAATATGGCGGGCAGGTATTTACTCCTCGTAGCGAATATAGCGTGCAGACATCTAGGCCAAGTATTCCTGGAGAAGATGGCTGGCAGGAATATAAACTACGTATTCTCGTGAGAATACAGCGAGCAGAGGGTCTGACCTTGGTATCCTCGCTCGAAGCATCAAACTCGACATCCTTTACAAACTCGCGCGGCAAATTCTCCAACTGCGTGTCCTGGGAGAGAATATAGCGTGTATGCCTTTAAGTTACAAATTACAAGTATGTGCACTATGTATGGCCCTCAGATATGGATATCAAGCGTATCGATCTGGAAACATATATATAACTGTGACTTAATGGTTTTTATACTCTGAAATTCTGCATGGTGATTTATTTCGAAGTTTAAAAAGGCTAAATTATTGAACGTCTCGTTATTCGGGTCATTTATATGAAGACACGAAGAGCAAACAACACACATCGCCGTGGATCCTTTGGCTATACATAATAAAAGAACGGAATACTCATAAGTTAGTCTTTTCGCCATTCGGCTGCCGTGCTAGATGGCAGTTTATTTTAAGCGGGCAATGCAGCTCAGTTGTGAATCAAACCGTCACTTGAAATCATTCATATAACAGCAAGCAACCAAGTGTCGGACTTTAATGGGTTAAAACGCTGCCGGAAGAGCGTGCTGTTGCGAACAAGTGGTAAGAAGAGACCGCGGGGTCGGGAGTAGTTAGTTCTAGCTTCATATGGAACATGGACTTGAATAATCTCTGGAGGTGGCTAGGAGTTCCAAATTAATGTAAAGGCAAAGCAGAGATGGGAGGAAATGAGAACTTTAATGGCGGCGCAGCTAGTTGTAGACATTCTTGACTAGTTCGATTAGGTTTAAGTATGACGCCGGACTGCCATGGATCGCCTTGTATGGGATTAAGATGGTGTTCAGAATTTAGAAAACAACGGACGAGAACCACGTGGACAATCGATGTTGTAGCTGGGAGACCAATGTCCAATACCCACTGGTGTTGGGAAAACCTCAAAGTTGGTATCTATTTAAATGTCTAATTGGACATGTAGAACACGCGACAATGTCGCGTTCTCTAGGTTTCTTTTGTAAATGTCACGCAAAAAGGAGTCCATTTTTATTAGTCTGTACATTTTAAGCACTAATTAAAGTTGGATGCGAGATTTATTTTCCCAAGCGTAAACAGCTCGAGTCTTATCATTCAGGTGTAATTAATTTAGATTTAGTATTACTGAGTCTTCGTCGCTATTTCAACAAGTCTCCGTCGATGCGTGCGGCAGGGTTTCGTCTTGAGCCCCCCTCCCTCGTCGTCTTTGATTAATGCAAAAACTGATAACGTTTCTGGATCAGAAATAATTCTCAGGGTACCATTAGAAATGGTAAATGCGGATTCAGTTAAAGATATAGGGGTGATTATTAAATGAAATTTCAAACGTGGAGAGCGTTGTGTCTTATCTGTGAACAAAGCGGATAGAAGGAATTTCCGAGTGATGGTAACCGCAGTATCCAACGAAAAGGAAGTTTTAGTTCCATTATATAATACCTTGGTTCTTCCACATCTTGAATATGTTGTGCAGGCGTGTGGAGTCAGGGTTCGAGGAAGGAATAGTTCCTGCATAGATTTACTGGAGTTTCGAAGGCGGAGTAATTCGGAATACAATATTCTGGTGCCAAGTTTGAGTTTTAGACGTCTAAGATGTTTTCAGATTAATTGGGGCTTTTGAGTGTTTTTAGATGGGCAGGAGAAAATTATTTTTCTTTCATTTTTTTCATTAGAGTTCCCCTTAAGTCTGATATCCAGACGAGGTAAATCAGGCGCAGATCGGTTTCCAATATCTAATTTAAAAAAAACAAACAACAGTTTCTTTGATGAGCGCTCCCAAGGTTTTCATGGACTAAGGGCTTGATATATAATAGTTCTCTGGTTTCTTTTGTTTTATATTTTATTGTTTGATTACTTGTTTTCAGCATTCGGTTTACTTTATTTGTAGCTGACATGTATCAACCTCTTGACAGGGGTGCTACATGTATTGATTATCCTTTGAGCTCGAAGACGCCATCTGAATCGTTGGATGGATTCCATTGCTAAATATTGTTAGCATCTTTAACACACACACAAATATATATTATATATATTGTTAGCATGTCTTAGCAACCCCAATAATTAAATTCAGCTGCTTAAAAGATTGCTTTGCAAATGGAAAGGAGGAAAAGCACACCAGATTAATAATATATGACAGTACTGCGATATATTGTTTGATCTTCGAACATGTACTATTTATCTCCTAAGGGAAAAGATTTTTTGCTAAATTTTCTTCGCATAGCTGTATCGCCGTGTTGCTAACAGGGATGGAGCAGAGCGGTTGTGAAGGGGTGTACCAGCTGTTGTTTTCCGGCTACTAAGCGCGATATTTTTTGTAACCTCACGAAAGTGGAATGACGTCATGTCTGTGGGGCAGTGAGACACTCAAACTACGTCACAACATGGCGGCGCCCTTTCCCACTAATAGTATTTGCGAACGCCTGGCCTTTTCCTCGGCACATACAGGAAGAAAAATCGTATTGAAGGTCTGTTGGAATTATGTTTCAATATCCATCGGTTTTAACTATGGCGGTCTGTGTACAGAGATGGGGCGATTAGATCGGCTCCCCTGTCTTACTGTGACGGCAGAACATGGAGTAGCCGACTGACGTTCGTTTCTGTCAGTGTCAGAGAATAACAGGTTGGTTCAAAATGACGTCTTATTTCCTCTGGGGAAAGTTGACGAAGAAGTTAGTTCATCTTCTCACCGGATTCGAGGAATTAACAACCGAATTTAAACTCCAAATTAGACTGGCCGGATATTCGCATCGCCCACGCGATACTCTCTGAGGCGAGAGCCCGGTTAATGGCCGCCTCGTGATTGCCTTTCTATCGATCTGTCTCCTCCGTTAGCATTCAAGACATCTAGACGTAAATATGTCTACCGTAACTTGGTTTGGATAAAGCACCCCAACGACAGACAAACGGGAACAATCAGGAAAAAAAAAATGGGCCCGCGTTTGTCGTCGACTGCAAGCGGAAGTGTGCGTTTGGACCGGTCCCTCCAGACATCGCCCGCCATCTTAGAGCGCGCGAGCCCGTCTTTGAGAACCGCTACGGTTGATTGGATTCCCGCCGCTTCATTTCGAAAAAACAAAACAAAAAAAGAAGAAGAAAGTTAATTTTTTGCCTTTAAAATTAAAAAAAGCCACAAAATCGCGCATTTCGTTTGAAAAACAATGTTTCATTTTATCTGAATCTTATTGGAAGGTGCGACAACAGATCATCAGCCTGCGATGGCGGCCATTTTGAATAAGCAGTTGTGTTTTTCTTAAAGCTACTATACCACACTATCTATAGACACTTCCCACAGCCGGACAGTTTGCATAAGCCGTGCTGTCTCCCCTCCTACCCTCTCCCTTCTAACCACTGTACTGTAAGTATCGACACTCTCGAAATTAGGGGAGGTTTGGATTATTGTCGAACTCGTATTAGGATGAAGGACCGGCCGGTGGCCTTGTTAGCAGCAGGAGACATGTGACTCACTCGCCAGACTGAGCGAGATATTCATCTGCTTGACTGATTGGATTCCAAACGCAGGCCAGTCTAAGTCTGGGGGGGAAATATCAGCCGGGAGTTGAGAGAAAGCGACGAATTGTTGCATGAATGGCTTCTATTTAATTTAACCTGAGGTCGAATCGGGACGTTACTCTTTTTCTTAAAGGCGCATAACAAATTATCTGTCGGAAGCCAAGTCGAATATTGATTTACAATCCGTCAGGAGCACATGCGTATTTCCTGACCCGCCGTTTACCGACTGAACCGGAACGGGGATCACTGCAATCGGGGTACATTCTTCTTCCCGTGTGTCAGGCGTTTATATATATATATTTTTTTTTTTTAATGTGGACCCATCTGGAGTAATTCATGTTTTACGTCGCACCAACTGAACCAAAAAATCGTCAGCACTTTTTACTCTTCCGTTTCTCAAAACGAGATTTCTTTTGAAACACGTGTTACCTAAATCTGCTAAATAAAGTCTTCGTACGCCTTGTACATAAGATATAAATGTTTCATACAAGGATATGATGCTTATAGAGATAAAAACATCTTATACACAGGAGGTAAATGGAATAGATAGTCTTCTACATTCGAATGACGTTTTATATATTATAAGAGGCAGTGTCTTATACACGGGACATGCCGTCTTCTACATTCGAATAACGTTTTATATATTATAAGAGGCAGCGTCTTATACACGGGATACGCCGTCTTCTACATTCGAATAACGTTTTATATATTATAAGAGGCAGTGTCTTATACACGGGACATGCCGTCTTCTACATTCGAATGACGTTTTATATATTATAAGAGGCAGCGTCTTATACACGGGACATGCCGTCTTATACGTTCGAATAACGTTTTATATACTATAAGAGGCAACGTCTTATTCAGGGGACATAATGGTTTATAGAGAGTAGATAACGTCTTATATAGGAGTATGCGAATGTCGTTATATACACAGGGGAGTACGATAACTTAACTTTTGAGGAGGTAAAGCGGGAATGGGCGCTCGAGTTCGAATCTTGCGGCTTGATTTGGCGTACTATCTCTCTCTTTGACACGACTTCTTTTCACGACAACGCCCTCTGGTGGACACTGCGGCACTACGCTTCGCCGTCAGGGTGGTTTCTCTTGCAGAGAGACTGGTTACGGTCTAAAGAAAAGAAAAAAAATCACCAGGTAATAAAAAGATATAGAAAAAATTATTTTTAAATGCTACGTTTACGGATAATCCAAGGCCGTCTGGTGATAATATTTACGAATTAACTTTTAGCTAAGCAGATATTTTTAAGATAAACGCGCGTCTTTTGGGCGCAGATCAAACACAAGATAAAAGGTTTTTGGTGTTTTGAACGTGAACCGGTACGGAAATCTGTTTGTCGATAAACGTTTGCGCCTTCACAATGTTTGGGTTCTTCATCCGACTGGCGCCCGGTTTTTCGTTCAAGATTCTCGAAACATCCCATGAAATCCTACTTTCATTTTCTGTGTGTACATTTAAATTTCAGCTGTTTATACCGACACCTGAAACCAATCATCATTCTTTTGTTGTTGTTGTTGATGATGTGTTGTTCGTTTGTTTTAGTTCCTGTTAAAAAAAAAAAAAAATTACTTTCAGTTCTTTACCTGTTATGGCTGCGTTTCTTTCAGTTGGAAGTCGGCCGGTGGGGTGGGTGTATGGCTTTTGGAAGGATGGCGATGCTGAGAAGAGGCTAAATAGATTCAAAAGAAAGGTCCGCCGTCGCGCGCCACAGCGATAGGAGCTCTCGACGCCCAGCTAATCCACCGCCTTCTAATGCGATGCCACCAAACTCTGGATTAATACAACGGTTGGTGTGCAAAATGAATGCGTTTCTTCCTGCAAGAATGCAAGTTTCGACATGCACATTTGCATATCGTCTCACCTGGTAGACCTACGATGGTAGTCGGGGTATCGAATTAAGGAAAGAGTGACCTATCACACGAACGCAGCGTCAAGAATTGCAGGAATATATCTGTTGTGACGTTACATCACCGGAAGTGACGTCATAACGAGATAGCGGATCAGTATTAGTTGCCCTTATAATAAATGAACGTGTTCCCTGATCTATGCTTTATAGTTTTGAACGAAAAAAAAAGGAAAAATAAAACAATGTCATTATCGTTTATCTACTTATTTTTTTCAAATTTCGGTGAATCATAATTAATTTCAGATGAAGTAAGAAAATCTTTATTTTCCGAAGCTGCACTGACTGATGACGGGTTTCGCAGTACAATAAGTTCGAGTTGGGAATTTTCACGAATATCTTACGTTAGATTTCGCTTTTTGTTGCTATTTTTCATAAAACAAACTTCAGCACTGGATGCGTTAGGAAACTATTCAAGAAATTTTTATTGGAAATGAAATATTCAAGAAGTATTTAGAGTCCACTTCCTCGGCTGATCCATACATTTAACGCTCTAATTTTCTTTCATTATTTCCCTATATCCTGTCCGTCAAGACTTGCAAGGAGATCCGGAACCCTTCAAGGCAGGGAGTAAGTTTGCATGACACCGGTTGGTAAAAAGATGTATCGGTGTACTCTAACATCCGGTCAAAAGGAACGAACTCTTCAGCAAATTGCATTCATGAAAGATTCATATTGTTTATGTGTTTTAAAGTATTATATTTAGATCTTCGTTAATTATAGCATTACCTGTTTTCCTTGCACCTTTGGCACTGTTCCGGTTTTTCTTTGTCTGGTAGAAGTAGATGAGTATTAAATATAACTGGAAAATCTCTTTAACACAGTCTTCCGGATAGGGAGAGAGGGAAAATTATATATATGTGTGTGTCTTCCACAATACACCGTCTGGCAGAAGAAAGAAAAGAATAACACCGCCATTGTCCGTTAGGAAGCGCTGCCAGTATTAATTACGTCAACTATAGCCCAGCATTTGGGAAGAAACCCAGGCAGCGGGTTTGGTAAAGAAGAGTGAGAAAAAGCCAAGCCATGAAGAGCGTACGTTTGTCAAACCCAGCCCAACCCACACGGAAATCAAACTCAGGCCGTCGACCTTAGCAGTCCAAAATAGCTACAACTGAAACACCCCGCGGCTATTTATTCATTTAAAATATCGGCATTAGATTTTTAAAAAAATTTTAATATATTATTTCCTAATTAGATGTATCGACGTCATATGAGGCTATAATCGATGACATGTGCTTTTACCTTAGATTCTTTTGTACCTTTAATTTGGAATTACTGGTGCTGTAACGTTCCGTAACAGAGAGAAAGATCGTTAGACAATCATTGCAATAAAGAGACATCAGGTACTTAAAAATATAAATACGATTTCTTTCTTTTCGCATATAGAAGAAGCCGAAATAAATTACCAGGTTTCTGTTTACCTGCAAGAAAGATGATATACGGGTGAGAATGATACGAGAGCCGTCATGTCTATGTTATTTGTTGGAAGAGAGCGTGAAGCCGGTATTCGTCGCTTACCTAGACAAATACCTACTACAGGTGAGCACGTCAGATGTTGCCTTCCTCTAAAAGTTTTCCTTAATAGGCGTCTCAATTATCTCGTGAAATAAATGAAGGGATGCAAAGATGAAATCGTTTCTCTCTCTCGCAGAATCGTGTCCGACATATAGACGAAAGAACAATTTCAACTAATCAGGTAATTCTTCTGACTAAATGGTCACAAGACGAACCAAGTACAAGAGGCTAGAAAGACCTCGTGTCAGGGCAACATGCCGAAGTGTTGTCCGGTTGACCAGCGTATTGTCTTCGTTTTGGTATCAAGTGTAGCGTGTGTTGGTTTCTATGAGTACAAACGGACTATCATGCCATATTCGCCAGTTGAATATGTGCTTAGTTCGTTTTCGGCCCTCGCCGTTTTCATACAACATTTTGCAAGAGTTAACACCTAATTTACTTTTCCCTTCTTTCCGAAACGTATGCAATACAAAGGTTTGGGCGACTCCTGTGCTAACTTCATACGCGAGACTGTCCATCCAACTGTCTCGTTTCTAGCGTCATCGCCAATGGAAATTGCACTCTCTGACCTCTGGAGCACTTTCAACAACATATTAGCCAGCTGATAGCATAAGTCCTTTGTAATAGTCTGTTTATTTTTCGTCCCCCCCCCCACCACCCAATCCAGGGACGCTCGTCAGCACATCGTCAAGGCGAGCGGCTCAGCTTAGTTAGTTACCGGTCTGTAATTGTTCACCTGTCAGAGGAAGGCAGGACAGGTGCGCGGACTACTGACAGCCGAGGTCACCGGTAAGACATTTGTTTTGACAAGATGTGGAAGCTATTTGACGGGTACTTACCACGGGTACTTTTCCACCTCAGCTGGTGGCAGGTACTGCGTCACAGCGACGTACGCTATGCTCCTGTTTTTCTTCAATAGACTCACCGCCCAACCTATTTTCGTCCATGACAGGTAGTGGGGAGACATTTGCCATCGGCACGCAGCATAAAAGGATCGGCCGTTCCGGATCGCTTCACCCTCACTTCGCCGACACCTCGCGACAGCCGGCTGTCTTTCTGCTGCCCGCTCCTCCTTTTAACTGATGCCTGTTTTTTTCCTCAATGAGGAAATAAGACGGGGAAAACAGCTGAAGAAAGTCGGCTACCTTAAGTTCACCTTCACGACTCGTCCAGGATTTTCCCGCTGTGTAAGAATATATTCAAAACATTCCTGCTTTACAATAAAGAGCAATCTAAAAGCATGTAATAATAATAATAATAATAATAATAATAATAATAATAATAATAATAATATAATAATAATAATAATAATAATAATAATTGTGATTAAGGTAATATCTAAAAGAAGAACAACTGAAGATCGCTGGGCTCCATCACCTATTTCCTCTTCAATGAAGGATGTGCCAACGAAGATGTCGGGTGGTAAGGCGGTTCTTGGTCACAGCTCGTCACGCTTGACTTAAACCCGATAGTTTAGTGAAACAATAAAAGAGGGAAAGGCTGGCTTGGGAAAGAGTTAACCTACGGTGAAATGTTCACGTTTGTCTGTCTGCATCTCCGGCGACGCAGACTCTTCTCCGGTGTTAGAGCTTCTTAACCGTAATCGGAATCTTTTCAGCCGGGTATTTGTTTATCGGAAGTTAAAACGGAAAAACTACAGCTGAGTAATGTTTGCTGTCTAACTATTTCTTTCTTTCCGCCACAATTTTTAAAAATTCCCATTACCGTTCATTTTTATTCGGAACTACTTTCTTTTTGCGTATCAACTCATATTTGGCCTTGCGAGCATAGCTCTTGGACCGAATATTATTTCCAAAATTAAATAAACAGATTAATGCGCGAAATTGGGGAAGATGGATTAGCGGAGGGTCTCTACCTTACGCCGAGTTCTGCCTCCTGCTTGGTTTCGAAAGTGACGACGAAGGTATCAACACCCCCACCACCAAACACGAGGTTTTGCTGTTGTGTCTGCGAGAGAAGTCGAGCGAACTGCAAAACAATTCTTCAACAAGTTCGCTTCCCAGTTGTTTTATTGGTTTCTCCAGAACCGCCAGCTGTTCGCAGAACTCCCACCATAACTTCCCGACTCTGTGCCAGCAGCACTCGCTTAGGGTGGCCGACTCAATACAGGTGAATGTGTCTGGCGCACGGGCGCTCCGTCAACGGAATAAAGTCGCGGCTGTGGAAGAAAGGAATTCTAAAAGAACCCTTAAGGTTAATAAAACCCCTAGCTTAAGCCAGCAACGTTCGGGTAAATAACGGACGTGTGTAGTTAATAGTATTACTATAAATCCGTCTTTTAAAAAAAAATTATGCTAATAGACATTTCCCTTCCCTTCCGGGAGGGAGAATTAATTCCCTGCTGTTTTTTTTTTCTTTTTTAAATCTAAACTAATAAATAGATTTTCATTTCTTTTTAAAATATTACGCGCTGATTCATCGCGCGTCACCTCATAATTTTCCGCGAGGCTGCTGACTTCCTTATAGACATACTTGTCAGTTTCTTCTTCCGCCCCATCAGCTCCTTCAGGAAGAAGAGGAAGAGGAAGACTAATAATAATAATAATAATAATAATAATAATAATAATAATAATAATAATAATAATAATAATAATAATAATAATATAATAATAATATTAATAATAATAATACTTTTGTTTTATAATAACTCTTGGTTTTGTTGTTCACATGCAAACAAAGTCTGGGAAAGAATGAGTTAATCTCAGCGGATACTTCTGTTCGTAAGAAAAGAGTTAATGCTCCGTTTTCTGAGATCAACAGCTGGTAATTCGCCGAGCAGGCGGAAGAGTAACGAGTCGATGGCGCTTGATGACAGAACGATCGAATCGCTTCTCGTGATGTTGCAACAGGTGGATTCACGTGAGGAAGATTCAGTTGAGTGTTTCCTCGCGGAAAGCAACACTTTACGTCCACTCCAGTCCGCCCTTCCTCGTTTTGTTTCTTGTGGTTTTAAAGAAAAAGAATCTTTTGATTACACAGAAATAGATTTGAGTAAACACGTTAGGTTATTGTTTATTTAATAATAATAACTGAGTTTAAAATCTGGACAAAGAAGCTGAAGAGCTGGTGAAATAAGTAGACAGCAGACATTAATAATAATAATAATAATAATGTCTTTATTTTATTGTTTGTCAAAGATTCTGCTAATGACTTAATAGCTTTTAAAATAATTTATCGTTTCCTTATTCGGAACGTAGCTTTAAATTTCATAATTTTCCTCGAATAATTCTCTGCCCTCTCCCCATCTCTCTCTTTCTCGCATCTCCCCCTTCTCTCCTCTTCCTATCTCTCTCTCTCTCTCTCTCTCTCTCTTTCTCTCTCTCTCTCTCCATCCTCTCTCTCTTTCTCCATCCTCTCTCTCCTCTCTCTTCTCTCGCACTCTCTCCCATCTTCTCTCTCTTCCTAATCTCTCTCTCTCTCTCTCTCTCTCTCTCTCTCTCTCCCATCTCTTCTCTTTTCTCCATCCTCTCTTCTCTCTCTCTCTCTCTCTCTCTCTCTCCATCCTCTCTCTCTCCTCTCCTCTCCATCTCTCTCTCCTCTCTCTCTCTCTCTCTCTCTCTCTCTCTCTCTCTCTCTTCTCTCTCTCTCTTTCTTATATATGGTACAATTCATTATTTTTTATATCTTTGTCCCTTAACTCTTTACTTTTTTCTCTTTATTTCAGTACGATAATGGAGATATCACTTTGTTTACGTTTTGTATACATACAAAACGACAATTAAGAAGTAATATCACCAATGAAGAACAAATAAAACATATATATGTATAATTAATTCCTCTTGTTTAAATTTCAGTCGCCACCCGTGCGAACCTACCCAGGGGCGAAGTAAAACCCCGCCCTGTCAGGATGCAGTTCTCTATCTCCAGTGCTGGCCAAGTCTTACAACTCTGGTAAATAGATTAGAACTCAGCGTCTTCCACCCATAAAGAAGTGAAGTCTCCAGCGTCACAGACGCGGCACCCTTTGATCTTTCCTACCTTTATACTCCAGAAATTCAACAGATAAATTTTAGTCAGCGAAAACCCAGCAGTTTGATCGATTAAAATCAATTAATAACATTTAAAATTTTCGTCCGGTATTTGATGAAGTAGAGAACGGAGAAAAACAAGGGACATGTGAAGATGATTGCGAGTGGTTGTTGGGTGTGTGGGGGGGCGACATGAGGAGAAAAAGGAAGGAACAGATAACCAAAACACCCCGTGTCACCAGTTACCAGTCTTACGAATGATTTCATCCCATACTCACTTGAAATTTTGAACATCAAGAGTCAAGCAAGGGTGCGTTTTCCGCTCACGGCTAAAAAAAGTATTTACGCTTACTATTTTGATGAACGGTGCTGAGGGGGGAGGGGCTAAATCTTGAGGCCGACAAATTAAGGGAATTAGTCGGTACAACTCAGCTTGTTTATATCGACCACAAGTGGAAAAGCTAGGGGAAGGAAGTGCTCTGGAAAGGGTTCTCCGTGTGCTCGCTCTTACTACATTCTGGCGAACACCTTTTATTTTCAAGTTCTCCAGACTCACGCCCTGCACAGTCCCTCAATCATTTCTTTGTTTTATCTGCTTTAATGTTTCAGACAGACAGACAGAGAGAAGGGGGGGGAGAGATGGGAGATGGGAGAGGAGAGAGAGAGAGGCGGAGAGAAGGGGGGAGCGAGATGGGGGAGAGAGAGAGGAGAGATGGGGAGAGAGGGACGAGAGATGGGGGGAGAGATGGAGATGGAGGGAGAGAGAGCGAGAGATGGAGAGAGAGATGGAGAGAGGGGAGCTGAGAGAGAGAGATGAGAGATGAGGCGGGGAGAGAGACAGAGAGATAGAGGATGGGAGAGAGAGATGCGGAGAGAGATGGGAGATGGAAGAGAGCGACAGAGAGAGAGAGAGAGAGCGAGAGATGCGGAGAGAGATGGGGAGATGGGGAGAGAGACAGAGAGAGAGATGGGGGAGAGATGAGAGATGGAGAGATGGGGGGGGAGAGAGACAGAGAGAGAGAGAGATGGGGAGATGGGGGAGAGAGATGGAGAGAGCTGGAGAGCTGGAGGGAGAAGAGAAAGAGAGGAACGAGACGAGAGGATGGAGAGAGAGAGAGAGAGCGAGAGGAGAGAGAGAGAGAGAGAGCGAGAGAGAAGAGAGAGAGATGGGGAGATGGGGAGAGAGAGATGCGGAGAGAGATGGGGAGATGGGGGAGAGAGACAGAGAGAGATGGGGAGAGATGCGGTGTATTCCCAGTCTACGCCCGCGGTGCAAGATAACGCAGGAATGGCTGAAAAACTGGCATGCATCATCAGATAGACTTGTCGAGCCCAGATCCCCATCAGCTCTAGGGCCCCTTAGGTTCTTCATTTACCCAAAGTATTTTACACAAAACGATCATTTTAGAAAGAAAAGAAAAAAACAAATAAAACAAAAAAATTCTTTCTTGTTGTCGTTTTTCATTCCTCAATATTTTGTTTGACAACCGGATTCCTTACGTTTCCTCACGCAAAGCTGATACAGATAACGAGCGCCCCCTGGTGGGGTTACTAAAAAAACCCGGGACAAACACGAATGCCATTATTTGTTATTTTTTGACCGCTCGTGCGTCTAATATAATCGTTAATTTTCCTGCGGTTTAACCCGTCGCCTCCCAGCAAAAATCAGGGGGAAAGCAGACGCAGCTACGAAACGTCGGAGAGGGAATTAATGTAACGTAAGCATCCGAAAGCGGGATCACAAACCCCACGAGAGAAAAAGGGGGCCCAGTGATCGCTTAATCACAACCTTCAGTACGCATGCGGAACGCGAATCGCGGACCCGTTTTGCCGAATTGATAATCAGCTTACGGCGGTAGATCGATCGCCTAGTTCGTCGTCCATCGATGAAGAAGGCGGCCATTCGCGAGAAATGACAGGAACTAACGTCGTAGTTATGTACCCGGGGATCCTCTCCCACTACCCCACCCGGCACTTTCTGGAACTCAGTAGTGGACGGTACGACTATGTCAGACAGACTCTTCTCAACCGTCACGCTCCGCTCTGTTATCTACCACCTAACCACCCTGCTTGTCCCATGTTAAATTATACTCACTGGTCACGAAGTTCTTTTCCCCTCATCAGTAGGTATTCCTTAAAAAAAAACCTATCATCCAATACATAGGTATCGTTGTGTTACCGCGGTCTGTGTGAATACATTTGCATTTCGAAAGAAAATTCTAAAGTTAATTTCTTTGGATAATTTATCTGAATGATCCTGAAGTTCATTGACGTCAAAGACATTATTAGTTTCTGCAAACTTCGTCAGTTTTCTAGAGACTCTTATATCAATAGCATTAAAATAGATGAGAAACATTGGGATTTCCTATTGGTAACATCTAATAACAAAGACTTTGCATCATCTAAAACAGTGGTTCCCAACCAGGGGGTCGCGGAACCCTGGAAGTTTCAGTTTTTGTCGTATGACTGAGTCAAGGAACTGTTCCTGAGTATGTATCTGTTTTGTGTATATGTACCGTATTTGCCGGCTTATAAGACGCACTTTTTTCCAAAAAAAAGTATACAAAAATCACCCTGCGTCCAATACACCGGTAGCCGAGCACCGAAGGTGTAAGGCTTGTCTCCCACGGCAGGCATTCCCGATTGCATCACAGGCCTCCGCGGTAACACACTTGCATCACCGGTCTCCCCGCGGCTTCCTGTGCCACCCTCAAAGAAACACGGACAATAGACGCTGGAGACAAAGGCCGGAACTCGAACTGTTACCACGGTAGGACTGACGCAATCGAGCCGCGCTCCCATTGCCTAACGCCATTGGGGCCTGCAGCTAAAAGACTCGGACCACGACGCCTGGGGCAGAGCTCGGTACAGGGACTGGACTGTGACTTCGGCCGGACGCACCAGCTCGATGTTAGGCAAACCTGGGCACAGCTGTTCTGATCAGAGGGAGAGTTCACTGATACCAGTAGATTTATGGTTAGCTGTTGTGAATCTACTACATGTGCAGATGTTGTTCCCCGAAAAACCACTAAGATAATTTTCAATAAATGTATGGTGAAATGTACAAAAACTCTTATTTGTGTGATCTTTTTTGCTAAATTTATTCTTTGATTTTATTTCAATTATGGAAGTGTAGCAGGGGGTCGCAGGTCTTTTGAGTATTAGAAAAAGGTCCACGAGTCCATAAATAATTTGAAAGTGATAATAATAACAAGCTTACAACAGTAACACGTGACCTTAATTATTTTAAATTAAACGTTGACAGAGAACCGTATCAGGGGCGCCACGAAAATCCATATAAAATTGACATCATCGACAGCAGTCTCATCACCATCATTAGTAAACTCAAGATCTGCAAGAGAGGCTTCTTTTAAAAGATTCTTTTTCCGCTTTAATTTTACTACTGTATTCTTTCTGGAGCGCTACTCTATCAATGTACAGTCCAGAAGATGTCAAAAGATCTTAACCTTCATATAAACTTGTTTCTTCCCCTAACCATTGACAATATATTTTAAAGTTTTCTCTATGATGGTGGGCTTCAGTGTGGTTCAGTTGGCCTGAGAGGAACAATTCCCAGTCGACAACGTAAAAAACGTCTGATGACATTTAACCTCTTGGACTTCAATCTGTGATCGCTGGCAATGCTTAATCAGGCAATGCGTCCATTATTCTATGGTCACTGCACCGTAGCGGATTGAGAATATTTATGTACAAAGAATGGAGAATGCTGTAGTTAGAAAAAACATTGCAAGGCCTAAAAGCAAGTTTTTCCTAGTTTCGCTTGCGTAAGAAATCTGTCGCGCATATCCCAATCAACCTTGGAAAAATTAAAGGGACCTTTGATGGTATCCTTAGGTCTGCTAAGTATTCGGATTTTATTGTTTAAGGGGTTATTATCAACTTCGGAACAACTGGGGCAAAAATCGCCATTGCGATTTTTTTTTCTCTGCATCCTTCCCGCCTTCTGTCAAATTAGATTTCCAGAGCAGACGAGGAAAGCGTAATTTGCTCTTCACCTTGGCACAAAATACTTCGGCCCCGCTCGCACCTCGCCACAACTAGGGCTCACCGATCATCGGCATGTCCAGCGAGCGTTGGGGCCGCGTCTGACGGTGGAACAAGTAAGAATGAACGCACACAAGATCTCGGATTCTCGCATCAAATTAAATTCTAGTATGGCGGCTATCAGAGAGTGGTAATAAAGGCCGAATAAATAAGACCTCGATGTCGCTTTAAGAATACTACCTTCTAGATCATTTACTTCTTGTGGTGACGTCACGATCTGTCAAAACTACCTTCGTCTTGTCAAAATGGTGACGTCACGATTGGAGGAGGGCGCTAGCTTCGGGCTGTAACACAGCGTTAACCCTGCAAACACAGACTCCAAAAACGCGGCCATTTTAAATTATTATCCGATCGCATTCACGCCAGGTGCAGATCCGCCCATCTGAACCCGGATGGCAATTGAACAGTGGGAAAATCAATACACCTTTCCTTACTTTCGTATTGTCGGGCTTGCCCGTTGGATTGCCAGTTTGAGTTAATAAGCGCCATTGGTTCTGTGGTTGTTCTGTTGCTTAAGCTACAAGTTTGGTTGTCTTTAAGGACAAAACAACAAGACAACTGTCGTCTGCAAATAACCGAAGCGGTGTAGACGACAGCAGATAAGTAAATGGCCGCGGCTGTTTTTTTGTGAGATGGGCAGCGTCTTTAACAGCGACGAACACTTCCAACCAACACCCGGGCCTATCTAACGGATGCGTTAATCCACCCTGACGAGCTTTGTACCCGTCGGCGTGGTGACCCTCTCGGCATCCGCTATTAAAGGGCGCCACCTGTCGGTTGGGTGGACCCGTCCGTCCTTGCACCACATGCTGATAAACAGAGCTGGTGAATCAGGCCAATCAACCCTAAAAGACCGACTAAAATATACATATAATCTTTTTAGTAAACTAAACATAATAATAATAATAATAACAACAACAACAACAACAATAATAATAATAATAATAATAATAATAATAATATAATAATAATAATAATAATAATAATAATAATAATAATAATAATAATAATAATAATACGTTATTAAGATTTAAAGATGTGTTGCTGTGTCATACACAGGAGGCAACACCGAAGACGGAGCGCGGTGGTGCAGTGGTTAGATGCTGAGAGCGTTCGTTACCTTATGCGCGCCCCCCATCCAGGGGCCCGGTACTAGCGACACCAGCAGCGAAATTCCTATTATGTTCCTTCATTTTTAGAAGTGAAAGAAACCATGCAAGGGAGATAAATATACGAGAGATCGAACTCGGGTCCACAAACCACTGGGTCATTCCACCCTATAAACAACGTAATGTCAATACATTTATTGAAAACAGTTACATTATTATTATTATTATTATTATTATTATTATTATTTAGTACAAAATTCCTTCTTTAGAATTTGTTGCTCAAAAATGATAATGGCAGACGAGACCAAAATCGAGATTGAGAACGAGACTAAAAACGAGAATGAAAACGAGACTAAAGACGAGAATGAAAACGAGACTAAAGGCGAGAATGAAAACGAGGCCAAACTAGAACGTGAAAGTGTTTGCTTTTCCAATTTTTTTTTCATTAAAAGATCTCGAAAACTAAAACTCTAGATTTCGCGTATCTGTTGTCCCACTACCCTCCCTCAAAGACATGCACGATGTCTAGGGTGATTAATACTTTTTGACAACCTTTTCCAAACATGTCAGCCCCTCGGCACACACACACACTGGCTGATCGGCGCGTGTCGCTCTGTTCTTCTAGGGGCTGTTGTGAACAGATTATAAAAACAAGCGAAACTAGAAACAGACCTGGTCAAAGGAATAAGAGCTACACGTGTGACGAGGCTAAATCAGGTCGGCGATGACGGTCGCAGAGATGCTGAAAATAGCATCGTCGTAATGAGACATCCGGCCTGGTATCATTTGAACGTCTCTCGTACTTGGAAACATAACCAACTCTGACTGTTTACAAACAGAGCCGACCGATTCTGTCTGGAATGTCACTGACGTACCACCGCCAATCTAACTGTGCCCAAACTCGGCCGGCCTTCGTGGCGCTGAACCCTAATTTCGGCTGTCGGGGTTAGCGACTTCCAGAGAGCCAGGACGAAAATAGTTTGTGCCGATATGATTTTAGAAGCAAAGCATCTACAAGTCTGCGGAGCTCTCGGAAATGGGGACGCCATTGTTGACGCCCGAATTCTTGCGCGAGTCCCACTATGTTACAAGAAAACGTCAGTGTTGAGTGGCTGAATGTTTTCTAGAAAACCCGTAAATTTTTCTTTCTTGCTGTGAATTACAACATCGCTGCGCCTTCTTCTCCGCTTTCTTTACCTGCCATGCAGTTGAGCCGTTTTGCAGCATCTGTGTCCTTTACCTTCCTTCCAAACCCGCATCGAGAAGAACACAGCCGACAGACACCTGTCTGTTTCTTGTTCCAAGCTTGCTTACCTGAGTACAGCACCGAACAGCGAAGCAATATTTTTAATTTATCGCTCATAGTAGAAGGGAATGCTAACCGGCATTCAGCGGATGCTATCAAATAGTTTGTAATTCTACAATTAACAAAGAGTTTAGTTGTACATCGCCCGCACGAGTCACGATGTCGGCATCTCCGCCGCGAGACCCGTCTCTGGGGATGATGGCCGGCGGCTCGAGAAGTAAGTGCGAGCTCAGCGGACACACCCGTCGTTAGCCCGTTGCGCCGTCATCAGCATCCGAACAAGCCGGAGCAGCGACGCGACGCGCCAGCTTTTCCGATAGGTTGACCCGGAAGAGACCAGCGTGTCTCGCTCCACTCATCCTGGAACGGTGCCCGATGGCTGAGGGCGCAACGGCAGCTTTGATGGTGTTGTCGCCGGAGTAAACCCTTGCCGCACGTCCTCGGCACGGTCCGGTTACTCGTGCTGATGTCGCTTCCCACCGTGAAGGAGCTTCGTCCATATCTCTTATCGGGATAGTATCACAAGATTCATAGGCATCAATCAGTGAACGATCTAGACGCCGAAATGCGGATATTAGACGGAGCCACAACGCGCACCCCCCCTCACACACACATGGTCTGCTGGTTTCGCATCCATCACCGACGGGTTTAATCGTTGCCCGTGATACGACGAGTGTTTCCTACTCTTTTGTGTACCTTTTGCCCTGTTCATAAGCGGTCGTATTGTATCGCTGGCAATAATCACCACACGTACGCAAGCTCGCTGCTCATATTTCCTGCACCTCTCTGGTCCCTATATAATACTACCTCTCAGCCAGGCCGACATTTGTAGAGAAGAGCAGCGTAATGACTGTGTGGCGATATCGTAGGCATTTGATTACAAAATTCGGTTATTTTTTTGAAATCAGTATCGCTTGCTTTGGTACAGCGGAGAGTCTACTTAAATCGTGGTCGTTCAGAACTTCCTAGTATGGAATAACTACCGTGCTACTTCTCCGCCTCAAATATGAGCGTGACATATGAAGACACACTTAAATAAGGCATAGCTCTTTATCACACACGCAAAGAACAAGATGGAAGCCGGAATTTCCTGACTTTTATCTTATGTTTGTTTTTTTTGACACGTTTAGTTTTGACAAAATTCATCAGTAATCCCTAACTAAAGCGTAGAGATGAAGCCAAGGTCCGGTCGTTAGTTCGGTAGTTTTATGGGGAATTTGTTCAGAAAGAGTTAGGCGATTGTGTTCCATGCCTTCCTGAGTGCTAGCAATGAACCCGTCTTAGGTTAAATTTGTTTAACCCTTGACGACGTAATTCATAACGCAACGACAACGAGAACAGGAAGTGCAGTTTATTCAACGAAAAGTTACTAATGGCGTCTCCGTGGTTCTTGACATAACTACTGCATTTTTTCCGGTTCGGCGTCAGATAAGAGTTTTCGGGAGGTCTGACATCATTGCGCCTATAGACGTTGGATAGAATCACCAAGTACAGCTGATGCCTATGATCGTGTACTCTCCAAGGAAGTACATCACTGAATAATCAAGATTTTAGATGAGATTTTCAGAAGCCAATTTCGACATGCAGTAGACGTAAAGTCTGGTCAGCACGCACAACCAAGGTTGCTCGCGATACTGCTGGTGAACTAGCCATTTTCGTTGGTAAATATTAATTGGCGATGAAGCAAAACGGGCTCAGGTATGATTGATGCCAAGATACAGTAGTAAAATCTTTGACCCGGAGAGAATGTGACGAAGTATGTTCGACTCGAGCTGAAAGCCGTCACCTTGGTAACGAGTATTCGACGAACCAAAGGCCATTAACTCAAATTCAAGATTCCAACAACTTTATTAACTATATCCATGAATCCAATGGAACGTTTATATTTAAAGATCTCCCATAGTAACGATCACATCGTCCCACAACATTAAAAAGTATAGTTACCTTCTCTCATACGATTTATGTTATATTTTTAAGCAGAGTCAGTCTCTCTTTTGGTGTTGTCTCATTTCGTATATATTATTTATACGAAGCACACCTGTACACAGGTAAGATTCGAACGAGTTGTTTATCAGCGAACTAGACCCTCCATCTCTCACAGCTGCACTGTCCAGCTGTAGCCACGTTTAAAACTCTTCTTTCTTTTACTTCATTTTCTATTAGAACAACCTTTTGTTTTGGTAGTTTATTTTTTATATCTATATATATAAAGTAACTAATTGTACCCATACAAAGAAAATCGGTTTGTTTTTAAGAGTACCTAACTGAAATTTGTTAGTACTGTACAAGGTAGTCACTGAACGAAAACATATCACCTGTATGACTCATTCAGATAACAAACGACTATCTTTAATATATATCTGAATATGGCGGCATTTTGCTGTTTTTATGGCACTGATTTAAAGAAGAGAAAGTATCAGTATTTTTATCTGGCCTCTTCTAAAGTCACAGATTTCTTCACATCACTAAAGTTATCTGCAAACTCCATCTTTCTTTTTTTTCTTTAGATAAAGTTTATTTTTCTTGGCTAATTCCTGCCCTGACCTTCGAGATCTAAAGACATCCCACGATAGGAGAAAGTCATCGCGAGGTTAATGGCCACGAAAGTTACCTAGATACGGTTATCGTGTCTCGGGCTCTGTTCTAGGTACGGATTACCTGCGGAACATCCGACTAAGTGTACCGGGAAAAGTCGTCTACTAGACGGACGGGGCAGGAAACACGTTCGGCTGACTGGCGAAGACGAGCCCCGGGGGGGGGGGAGACAGATACTACACCGGGGAGGTATACATACCTACACCAGATGGAGCCATTCCAGCGACGAAGAGAAGATACTCCATTGGTCCACCACGGAGCCACCGGCCGTCGAGATACACAGTCGCTGACAGAATAGGTACAATTCCGGAATTTCTTCTCTAATGAACGAATGCATGAGTTGAAATTAAAACCAGATGTTAAAAACTGCTGTTGTTGTTGTTACCTTTATTAATTACTTAGGTGCTGTGTCGCTCAGGGAAGGATGTCAATCAAGCTTTCCTCGCCGCTCAGCCCCCCCCCCCAAGAAAATAGGGCTGGCTAGAAGCGCGGTAGTTCAGTGGTTAATTTACTGGACTGCGAAAGTCGACGATCCCCAGTTCGTTCCCCGCTGGAAACGGTTTGGTTGACTCCTTCGGCGGGGCCGCGTGGGGTTTCCTTCCGCATCCAAAATTTAAAAGCTCTTCTATGGATTTTCCTGCCGAATTTGGCCGGGTCTCGCGTGACGCAGAACTCCCGCGGCGTCCACAAGAGGGGATGGTTTCGAGGGTTAGGGGTCGGGCACGTTACGTGCATGGGTCATTATGGGGCTCTCTCCTGGACCCTCATCTCGGCTTCGTAGCAGCAGACGAGCCTACTACTACTACAACTACTACTACTACTACTACTATACTACTACTACTACTAATAATAATAATAATAATAATAATAATAATAATAATAATAATGATAATAATAATGATAACGATAATAATAATGATAATTATAATTATTATTATAATAATAATAATAATAATAATAATAATAATAATAATAATAATAATAATAATAATAATAATAATGACGATGATGATATAATAATAATAATAATGATAATTATAATTATTATTATAATAATAATAATGATAATGATAATAATAATGATAATAATAATATAATAATAATAATATAATAGTGATGATGATGATGATGATGATGATGATGATAATAATAATAATAATAATAATAATATAATAATAATAATAATAATAATAATAATAATAAAGCAAGGTGAATTAATTGTGGCAAAATAAGAAAAGTAAAGAGAGGTGACGAGAGAGAGTAACAGTAACAGTGTATGCGATCAGAGATGCTGATGGTAAACAGAAGGAAAACAAACCACTTGGAGCTGGGATGGGGCAGCAGCAGCTAAGCGGTGAGATCTCGTTACGGGCGGAGTGTCAATAACCAGGACTGTTTGCTCGTTGAGGCCCGTCATGTGATGCAGTGTGAACTGATCCCGGCCTCCTGCTGCTGTTGGTGATGATGCTAATTGTTTACAGTCAACGGGTGAACGTCCGTTCTCTCTCTCTCTCCATCTCTCTCCCTTTCTGCTGCACAGATGGAGGTTGACGGCACGGAAACGGAGAGGGGTTCGCCGTGTTTTCCTCACTAATATGCTTGAGATAAAGATGGAGAGAAAAGGTCCCGCTAGGCAGAACAGCTATCATCCAGCTGCCGCAAAACTCGCGTCCCTGCGCTATGCAAGGGAGGTAAATATGGAAGAAGAAATTATCGTTAACGAAAAAAAAAAAAAAAATAGCGTTTTTATTTATTTACCTATAATAATTACTTTTGGGCTTCTCGGACCACAGCCAAAATCACCAGCTTCCCCACGCTAAATGTAATACTACCTTATATACCTGACAGCCATCGTTCGCACTGTTGCAGCTCTGAACTAGTGAAAACAACTCTCGGCAGTCTATTGTGTGACTGTGGCACACGGGGAGACGTTTTCCTTCTACCTTTGTACAGAGTATAAAGATTTAGTTTATCTGCAGCAGAAGACCATCCGCTTAATGGAAGGATGTCTCCTCATCCGCGTCCACAGGACATGAACAAAGGTAATCAGGTAACCGTCACGGGGGGAAAGGCGCTGCACCGATACACTGACACATCGTCGCACCTTCATTCGGGCCGGTCATGACGGGGGTTTTCGAGACCCCCAATACCCCCGCTGATGCGCGTGCACGCTGTGGGCTGGGAATCGTTTCACACGTTCAAACCGATCGCTTGTTGTGTTTCGCTGATGTCACGTGATTTCCGGGCCGAGTTGTGCGCGCTGTTACGGACAGAAGAGATGGCGGCGGCAGTTTGTTTATCTCGATGAAGGTCTATCCACTGTCGATTGTCTCTCTTCCACTCGTTGACCACGGTTGCGACAAAAGCTCCATTGTGCCAACCGCGCTATCCGGATCCCCTTTGATCCCGCGAGTTTCTGTTCACAGGGACAGGGCGAGCCGACAAACACGGGGCTGTTTGTTCTCTGGCGGCCATTTCCGTGTGGACGGGTCCTTACCCCGACTTGGCGCAGGGATCCGCGGGTCATCGTCGGCAAACGTGCGCGGGATGAAATGAGGTCGGCCGGGCTGATAAGACTTGTGACTCATAACACCAAATAATATATGAGCGAACCTAAAGAGACCACTGGTCGTCATAAACAGGTTCCCGTTTATCATAACAAAAATAATATATGAACGAACCTAAAGAGACCACCGGTCGTCATAAACAGGTTCCCGTTTATCATAACAAAAATAATATATGAGCGAACCTAAAGAGACCACTGGTCGTCATAAACAGGTTCCCGTTTATCATAACAAAAATAATATATGAGCGAACCTAAAGAGACCACTGGTCGTCATAAACAGGTTCCCGTTTATCATAACAAAAATAATATATGAGCGAACCTAAAGAGACCACTGGTCGTCATAAACAGGTTCCCGTTTATCATAACAAAAATAATATATGAACGAACCTAAAGAGACCACCGGTCGTCATAAACAGGTTCCCGTTTCTCATAACAAAAATAATATATGAACGAACCTAAAGAGACCACCGGTCGTCATAAACAGGTTCCCATTTATCATAACAAAAATAATATATGAACGAACCTAAAGAGACCACCGGTCGTCATAAACAGGTTCCCGTTTCTCATAACAAAAATAATATATGAACGAACCTAAAGAGACCACCGGTCGTCATAAACAGGTTCCCGTTTATCATAACAAAAATAATATATGAACGAACCTAAAGAGACCACCGGTCGTCATAAACAGGTTCCCGTTTCTCATAACAAAAATAATATATGAACGAACCTAAAGAGACCACCGGTCGTCATAAACAGGTTTTCGTTCTTATGGTGGTAGCTCCAACTAAATGATGAGACAACCAAATAATTATTTTCTTTACGTATGTCTTACCAGAATTATCCTTAAGATGGCGCCAGGAAAAGATCAACAAAATGTAGGCATTTTTTTTTTAAAATTATCGGTGAAACTCCGAGAAACGTCATCTCCAATACAGTGACGACGCCAGAGTTATCTGAGTGCCAGTTTCTTAAATGCGCGATTTACTTCGATGCTATCATAATAGCCGACGAAAACCAAACTAAATTTAAATTAAGAGTCAGAAGGATACAAGGCTCGAGTGGGTTATATAATATGTTCTGTCAGCTTTATTTTTTGTCGTTTGCGCCATACAAGAGTTTTAGGTTGTGGAAAAATGTCCATAATAATAATAATAATAATAATAATAATAATAATAATAATAATAATAATAATAATAATAATAATAATAATAACATGAATAACCGGAACATGTCGATGGCTTCTTTTATTCTAATCAGCACAGAAAATAAGTATCATCACAATTTCCATACAACTTGAAAATTGATTATATATATATATATAATCCATGACTATTTAATCCTATCTAGGACAAAGCCTATACTATATTAAAATTTATTCCAGATAATTAAGTTAAAATGAAATCGGCAAACATTATACAGCTAAACTAGAGCCTTTCGTGAAGGATCTCGGGAGTTATAATTGATTACTAAAGTGAGGGGTTTTCCATGTGGGTAGAATTATCAGGCAACTGTTGATTTAACGTCTATTATCTATATGAAATAAGTTACCCGATCTTAAAATAGGCGATTAGTCAACAGGTTATCTTTTAACTCCTCAAAGCCGCTTCGTCGCGACGTCACAGGTGGGTAAATGATCGATCTCAGACCTGATCGGACCCGCCAGTCTGCAGTCGTAAAGGCGACCAGGAGAGAAAGGTTTTCTTCGCGAACTCGGACCCTTCCTCCGTGACTGTTGGTGACCGGAGGACCCGGCCGGACTTTGTGGGCGTTGACATAATAGTGCGATCCGTCTGGGTGAGAGATCGCGGGGAACCGAGACCGGGTTTAATGAAAATCTAGATTGGGGGTTAGGCAGGGGGTGGGGGTGGGGCGAATAACAGACGATAAAAGTTGGCCCTCGTCGTATGGCGGACCGGGGAAATCTAACAACAACAACAACATGCCGCTGGCTGTCAAAGTGTCGCCTGTACACTCGCCCGACCCTGCGAGGCGACTGCACTACCGGGTATGCTGTGTGCGAGCGGTCAGGCGGAACGCCGGTGCTTCCTCCTCGGGAGAGCGCTGAACCGTTGTAAGCTAATCGGCTACGTGCGCTTCGTCTGCAGTTCGCACCCCTTTTTAACTGATCACCGCCGCGTCACGTGCGGGATTTACGACTACACTAAAAAAAACAAAACAAACAACAAGCTTCCCCTTTGAAAATAAAGAAGAAAAAAGGGAGTAAATATGTTGTTGTTAACCGTGGATACATCTCTACCCGTGGCTTCTCAGTGAAATCATTAATAAAGGTTTAACCCTAATTCGGCCATGCTGTCCTCTCTCTCTCTCTGTAATGACGTCATCTTTCTCTCTCTCTCTCTCCCGTTCTCTCTCCATCTCTCTCTCTCCCTCTCTTAATGACGGTCCCGCTCCTCTCTCTCTTCCTCTCTCTCTCTCTCTCTCTCTCTCTCCTCGCTCGCTCATCTCTCTCTCCCATCTCTCTCTCTCGCCTCTCTCCTCTCTCTGTAATGACGTCATCTCTCTCTCGCTCTCCTCCATCTCTCTCTCCATCCGTCTCCTCTCTCTGTAATGACGTCCTCTCTCTCTCTCTCTCTCCATCTCTCTCTCTCCCTCTCTGTAATGACGTCCTCTCTCTCTCTCTGTAATGACGTCCTCTCTTTTTCTCTCTCTCTCTCTCCCTTTCTCTCTCCATCTCTCTCTCCCTCTCTGTAATGACGTCCTCTCTCTCTCTCCATCTCTCTCTCCCCATCTCTCTCTCTCCTCTCCTCTCTCTCTCTCTCTCTATATATATATATATATATATATACGGTCGGCTCTGTGAAGCGCTACTAATAAACAACTGAATTTAGTGTCCCCAGCCCCGAGATTAGCCCCTCTTAATCAAATGGCCATAATTAGTTGCTTATTTTTTCAATTGTAAAACGATGAATGACGTCACCGGAAACAATAATTCCACCGCGTGCTGCAACACTGAGGTCTGACAGCCGTCGGGAGACATTAATGGGACATTTCTTCATCGCCGAAATCCTTGTTCTCTTTAATACCGAATCAGCGCCAATGCGAGTCATTCGGTGGGGAAGTAACCAGCTAGAATTCCGTAGAGCGATTCATTTTAAACCATAAAGGTTTTAGAAGGGGGAGGATGTCTTTAATACGAGATAAATCGCAACCAGAGACGACTAATCGGAAGACGTGCGCGCATCCGGAATCTCCCTGAAATACCAGGTGCTGATAATCAACGGTTAGATCACCTCCACGTGGCGGTCGGGCCCCTGTCGGAGTCACCTGCCTCTCCCCACGATAACTAGAGCGAACGGACCGGAACACCTCGTTTGTCCGGACGAGATGTAGACGGCGACTGGTGGGAGGAGACAGCTCCGGGGGGGGGGGAGCGAGACCGAGGGGGCGCGGCGCTAGAACCTTAAACGGGTTCGATGTTTCAAATATACGGTTATTTTGTTACAGCTGCGTCATCTGTAGCTCCGTCTGTCTCTGGAGGAGACGAAGCAATGTCGGCGTGTAGATGCGCATAGATGTGAAGCATCGGCCATAAGAGGGGGTAGAATGGCTGGCGGGCGGGCGGTTTTCTAAAAGGACGAGATCTCTCACTTAATGCCACAAGCTGTTCGCATCGGAGAAAGCGAATTCTAAGAAAGAATTTGTCTCCTGAACCATCTAAATGAACGAACAAGGCCGACGTATACCGCGTGAGGCTTCGTACACCAGGTAAACCGGCTAGAAATAAAACAAAGTATCGAAAATACACACTGTGGCCGTGTATCATCATCCCCTTGCTGCACCCGACCCAGGTCCCGGAACCAGAGAGAGGGCTAGCGTTCATCCAAGAAATTAAGGCCGACCCGAGAGTGCCCGGTGCGCTCCGAGTTCGGTCGGCCTACTTATCGGAAATCCATTCTAGAGTCCTTTTGTTGTTGTTGTTGTTCGATGTGGGAGGAATAAAAGACAGAAGAAAGCCTGCTAGGGTGGCTCCCATCAAATCACAAACCCTTCCCGACGGGGATTTGAATGGGGGGGGCTACGATTGTAGTAAGTTTAGTAGACTATCCACGGAACTACCGTGTCGCCCTAATAATAATAATAATAATAATAATAATAATAATAATAATAATAATAATAATAATTAATAATAATCTTATTTATTTATTTTTCTTGCGATATAATTATATATGCATTTTTTATCTAAGTATTTAAAAAGACTGTGATTTCTATGTAAGGACTCGTTTTATAGAATCATCCACTCTGGTTGAAGGCAGATAGTTAAACAAACACTGAATTAAACTTTAAAGAATTTTCACAATCTATCTAATTTAACTATCATTTCTGTTCTTCTGCGTCTAAGGTATCAGTTATCAAAGAGACGTGGGGAGGAGCCTTTTAAAACTTTAAAATATCTAACTCTCCCTCTCACTGTCTATTCATCTCTCTCCCTCTCACTGTCTCTTACATCTCTCTCCCTCCCTCTCAGTTTCTTCATCTCTCCCCCTCTCTCTTATTCCTACCTCTCACTGTCTTTTCATCTCTCTTATCCCTCCCTCTCACTGTCTCTTCATCTCTCACTTGCTTTACCTCTCTCTCCCTCTCTCTTATCCCTCCCTCTCAGTCTCTTCATCTCTCTCCCTCTCACTGTCTCTTACATCTCTCTCCCTCTCTCTTATCCCTCCCTCTCACTGTCTCTTCATCTCTCTCCCTCTCTCTTATCCCTACCTCTCACTGTCTCTTCATCTCTCTCCCTCTCTCTTATCCCTCCCTCTCACTGTCTCTTACATCGCTCTCCCTCTCTCTTATCCCTCCCTCTCACTGTCTCTTCATCTCTCTCCCTCTCTTTCTCTTATCCCTACCTCTCACTGTCTCTCCATCTCTCTCCCTCTCTCGATGATCCAACACGCGCTCTTCAACTAAACACAAAAGCGAACGTATTTCGACAATTTTTGCTCTTGCTCTTAAAACCATTTTCGTGTCCAAACAAAAAGAAAGACGACAATTGCCCCATCAAGACCAATTTACTCGGTCCGACATGGGAAAGGGTAGCATATTCGGTGTCTGTACCGACGGACCGACCGTCCGTTCCGACTCCACTTGTTTCCCACCGATCAATCACCGCCGGCCGGTCTGATTACCTCTCAGTGACTCCTTCCTGTCCACGCACGGCGAGCGGACAAGCTGTGTGGTGACTTTCTGTGATTCACTCGCTGTTTTATTCCATTGTTCTCCCAGAAGCTCCCTGAAAACTTAAATTAAATTAAACTAGGATGAAATATTTTAATTGTAGGTGAAGGTCCGAACCCACCAGCCGAAGATGATGAGAGGACAGTTAGCTACTTTCAGTTTTCATTTCCTTCCATAGAAGACTGCACACGCACGCGCAGCGTTTCCTCTTCTTCTTTCATTATTATTATTATTATTATTATTATTATTATTATTTTCTGAGCTATCATTTGTTTCTACAAGATTTTTTTAAAGAAGCGAGAGATGCACGGACTTCCAGAGATCGTAAATACAGATGACCTCTCCTCCAGATATGATTAATAAAGGTCAAAGGTTGTTGCACACCGCCAGACCATTTATCCGTTAAGTGAACAGTTATCGTTCTTGTCGCCGTCGCATTCTTTTGTCCCCATAATTTATTTTTTCGCCCTCTGGACACCACGTGACCCGAAACTCTCGGAGTAGCGCACACCTGCGCGTGCGAATTAAAAGGACATTCCGGAAAACGCCGACTTGACCGGTAATCGAACTCGATGACTCCGACTGAAGCTGTGCCGTCCAGCTGGCCGCCCTCCAGGCCAGAATCACTCCGTGTAATTTTTTTTTCTTCTACTTCTTAACCCTTTAGCCGCCGACATTATCTCTCGTCACTCACCAGTCCGCACCCCCAGAGAATGAACCGCAAATCTACCGATCTACCGGCTCCATAGTGAGGACGGAGACGGGCGGGACTTTCCAGGTTGGGGGGGGGGCAGCTATGTGAAAACCTCGAGAGGGTTTGTTAAAGTTGTCCTTACGGAAATTATATATATATATATTAATAAAATGTGCCCTCTGAGAAATTGGAGACTCGCAGTGCTTCAGCTTTGTGACCATCTCGTCTTTCTTAGGAGGAGGAGGAGAGAGAAGAAAATCACTATTTTCTGTTAAAAAAAATCCCTGCTTGGCTGTAAATACGACAGGAATTACTGTCGAAGTCAGAAGGGGGAGAGGATGAGCTGATATATAACAAATAGATAGGAAAAAGTCGCTTTAAGAGAAAAGAAAAGGATATTTTTAAACTAGCTGTTCTATAGCTCTAGCCCTCACCCCTTCACACACACACGCACACACACACACACGCCACACACACACACACGCGCACTCACATACACACACGCGCGCGCACTCACACACCCAGAAAAACAGACGTAGGTTCCACCTATTTGGATAATTTTCTTGTACTTTGTTTGTCAAACTTAACGCACGCCTTCTCGCATTACATCGTTTTCACGACCCCTTCTCGGGGTTTTTCACGGCCCCGTCTTCAGATTTATTGTTTTCCTCTCCTCTTTTGTTCCGGTTTTCTATTAGAGCGACAATAGCGAAAACGGGTGGCGGTGGCTCCGACTGGATCCAAAAAAGACAGAACACCGGATGAAGGCGGAAGGACGGAAAGTCCAGGGCTGATGGGCGTTTTATCGGAAGTTACGCGAGAACTTCCGGTCGAAGAGGAAGGGGCAGACTGGGACTCGACCGCCCGATGAAGCCGAGAAATCAAAATGCGTCCGATCCTTTTATAAAGTTTAATTTTTTTTTTTTAATTTTATCTTTTAAATCTTCAAACTGCAACAAACAGATCGGTTGATTTCGTTTATTTACTTATTGATTTTAACTGAGTTGGCTGGCTGTTCGCTCTCCCCTCCCACCCCACCACCATCGCTGACGGTCGCGCAGGGGCGACGTCTGTCGGCCAGTCAAGTCGATGCCCATACCACCGGCGGAGGGTGGGACATGCAAGAAGGAAGACAACTAGTCCCAGCCTCATCGGGCATAAAATGTCCTTGATATATTTCCAGTCGCTCACCTTGGCTCCGGTGATCGATAGTGGTCTATCTACCGATTTACTCCTGGCTCTGGAGCGGTTCGAACCCCTAGAATCTGCTTGGTTTCTTTCCAGATGAGGGAAGTCGGTTTACAGTCAAAAAGCCAGCTTCTGCGCTTTGATTTATTTGGCTCTCTGCTTTGTGTCCCTCTGCGGAGTTATATAACTTCTGATATCTATCATTTGGGGTATTATTATTATTATTATTATTATTATTATCATTATTATTATTATTATTATTATTATTATTATCATTATTACTTAAAATAATATTCAGAATATAATTTCTAATTTGATTTTTGTTTGTTTTTTAAAGAGAACAGGAACCAGAAACGAGCATCTTTCTGACAGAAGTTCCATTGTATTTATATATTTATAATAATAACTTATTTTCTTTTCAATCTTGTTGCCGCCGGATCTTTATCAACGCAGCTGCTTTCAGCTAGCTGTATCCGGAACTCGCTACGCATCTTTCCTTCCTTCACCTCTGATGTCGCTGGAGAGCCTGGACGGGCAGGAAGAGATCAGTGTGGCAGACTGACTGACTGACTGCCTTCGTATAAAAGGGAAAACCACCAGTCAGCCGCAAACTATCCACCATCACCAGACAGACACTACACGACTTCACTAATTGTCGGAACAATTGGGGACTTCTTCGCCGTCCACGGCTACACCGGCTTTCGTTACCGGAACTACCCGATTTCTTCCGTGTCGAACATGTACTACAAAACAGAACGGCCAGAGGAAAAACGGAACGGAACAAGAAGCGAAATAAAATTTAAATTATCAGAAAATGAAGACAGGCAAAGAAAAAAGCTTAAACAGCGATGTTGTATTATCTTGAAAATGGATAAAGCCACAGCTTCATGTGCATATTAATTAGTCCAAGTTTAACAAATCTTTATACAGACAGATACATCTTCCCTAATTCTTCTTTCCTCAGAGCCTGCGTGTATGCATCTTCATTTTTCTTCCGTTTGTATCGACCCCTGTCTTTTTTTAAAATCGAGTGACTGCGGTGGTGAATTCTGTAACTTCGTTTGTTTACCGCTGTATTGGTGCATTTGACTTTCTTTTTTTATGTTTGGCAATTATTGAGAGAATATTCTTTCATCTGTACTGCCCTTCCTTTATTTGCGCTTCTTTCTGCGCCTTGAAAATAATTTACTGTTTTTCAACAAAAAATAAACAAAATGGAGAGGGAGAGGAGAGAGAGATGAGATAGAGAGAGAGAGAGGAGATGGAAGAGAGAGAGAGAGATGGAGAAAGAAAAGAGAGAGAGAGGAGGATGAAGAGAGGAGAGAGGAGAGAGGAGAGAGAGAGAGAGATGGGATAGAGAGAGAGAGAGAGATGAGAGAGGAGAGAGAGAGGAGATGGAGAAAGGAAAGAGAGGAGAGGAGAGATGAGATAGAGAGAAGAGGGAGAGAGAGGGAAGGAGAGAGAGAGAGAGTTGGTGGGTTGGGTTGGGATATAAAAGGAGAAGACGAGGGAAAAATAGAAAATGGGATGAGAGATAGATGAAAAGGGGGGAAGCGAGGAAGAATTGGTTGAGAGAGGAAAAGAAAGACAGGGAACGAGAGAGAAAGAAAAAATGGGATGAGAGATAAGGAGAGTGCGAGGAGGGAAAAGAGAGGAAAAAGGAGATGTGAGAAAGAGAATAAGATAAAAGATCCAGAGAGTGGGAGGGATAATGAAATGGAAAGTAAAGAGGAGAGAGGAGAGAGAGAGAGAGAGAGGAGAGGAGAGAGAGAGAGAAGGACGTCATTACAGAGAGAGAGAGAGAGATGAGAGATGATAGAAAGAAGAGGGGGGAAGAAAAACTAATGAAGATCTGTTGTTAATAAGCAAAATTATCGAAAAAGCATACTAGCAAAACCTAATCAGAACTTTTTCCCGTTATTTCAGACACAAAAAAGAAGAAAGTAAATTTAATTAATGGGATGTTACAATAACACACCAATGTCAGTTCGAGCAACACAAGGCGGTTGTTGGGGTACGGATGAAGGGCCTTCCTAATTTTCGGTATATAGTGTTTATGAACATTTCCCCTTTTTCTTTTCTAAGCCCCTCCTCCGCTTGAAGTAGCCGATCGAGAGTAGACTGATAGAAGTCTGATTTATTTTTGTCAACAAGTCAACCAAAGTATTTCCTACGTGGAAAAACCTTCGGTGACTATCTGGCGAGCGGGTGGCGTGATCTCTCCCTCCCTGAGCCGAGTAAGGATGGAGCAAAGGGACAACACCTTTGATCTCTTCAGAGCGCGGGATGCGAAAAGAAATGCTTTGATAATTTTTTTTTTTCTTTTCAGTTCGATACCCCACCCCCGCCATTAGTTACTCGATATTACTAGCTGGTTTTAAATGCATATTTTAACAGAATTGAACGTAGGATCACCTACTAATATTAGACCCTTGAAAATCTGGGAAATAAGGGCGTCTGCGCTTTGTGTGTGTCTCAGAAAATAAACCAGAGTTATTATTTTAAGTTTGATCGACTTTGAGACCCTAAAAGAAAGATCGGAATATCAAATGAATATACTTTTATTATTATTATTATTATTATTATTATTATTATTATTATTATTATTATTATTATTATTATTATTATTATTAACTTTTATTTCAATTGTTCTTTGTTAATTTTCACGAATTTATTTTCATTTTTGAAAATATTCGCTTTTAAAAAATTCTAATTCCAAGCACCCTCTTTTCGCCCCTGTTGTTGGTGACTCCTTTCTCCCCCTTTTTTTCTTGTGTTATCTTTCCTTCTATGCATATCTACTTAAAGATTAAAAATCAATTCCAGGAAAACCTGATGGGCAGCGGAGGAAGGAAGGAAGAGCTATGGGTTCGCTGTTGCTGTTTTCTTTCCTTAACCGAATAAAATTGAGTTTTTGGTTTAGATTTATGAGAAACGGGGACAGAACAAGATTCTACGGGGCTCTTCCTCACCCCCACCCCACCCCACCCGTCGTCTACCCCCCAGACTACAAGCCTGCCTTATAAAACAAAAGCTGTCGCCATCCAATGACTCCCAGCCCGCGCCCACCTCTATTATCATCGGAATCGTCCCAAAATTGCGGGGAAGAACTTGGGACTTCGAGTGAATTTCTAGATCACTTTAAACCGCAGAGAGATCTCCGTTTAATAATAATAATAATAATAATAATAATAATAATAATAATAATAATAATAATAATATAATAATAATAATAATAATAATTGCATTTGTTCCACTCTCTCTCTCTGATCCAAAGCCGTGTTACCAGACGGGGAAATGGGGGAGAAAACAAGACGACAACAGGAGAAGGAAGAGGACAGCACCCAGCCGGACGAACACTTGTAGCCTCGTTCCCGCCGTCCGTCCGTCCGTCCGTCTCTATTTGTGGCGCACGTAGCCGATAGCAGTCTGTACCCCCCCCCCTTTTCACGTGACATATTTTCCTTGAGGACGGTGGAAGGAGCAGACAGAAAGATTTATCTATCTCTCCCTAGACAAGCAATTAACTTGAAAAATGTATTTTTTTTGTGTGTGTGTGTGTGTGTTATTTTTTTTAAATTGATGGTTATGACTCTGCACCAGAGAACTCTGCCGCTGGACCGTGTAACGAGAAAGCAAAGAAGCCGTTTAATTAAAAAAAAGGGTCCGGATATTTTTTAAGTAAGAAACAACGCAATCCACAGCGTGGCCCTGATTTATTGAAGAAACCTCTCGGCTGTCGCCGTATTCGGGGGGGGGGGATAATGAAAAGGGGCAGTCCCGGCCGAGCTGTTGCCAGGGGGGCGGGGCGGACGACACCTGTACAAGCCGGGGCCCGCCGGTACCCTTTAATCCAGACCGGAGAACATCCGTTAGATCATAAAATCTCGGACATTCTGTGCAAGCGTAACCGGTCCGAATGTAAATTCCAATTATCCCTTCCTCAAACACGCTCGCTGCCCGGGGAGGGGGGGAGGGGATTCGGCACGAGACGCGCGTGCGCGAGGCTGTCGGGGAATCGAATCGTGCGGGTGAGTGCCTCGTTCTCATTGTTGCGGCGGGTAGAAGCGTGACGACGACGTCTCGTGCGGCAGATCGATGCGTGTTGGTGAACTGCCAGTACAGATGCGCGCTGGAAGGAGGAGGAGGAAGCCCAGCGGCTCTAACTTTTCTTTCTTTCTTTCTTTTTTTTTTTTGTTTAAAAAAAAACAAAAACAAAAACGTAGTAGTAACAGTGGAAATAACAATAACGAATATTCAAATTAGCGGCAACGGGATATTTGTTTTTGTGTTGTTCAGGTTCTGCGGGGATCGGAGAGAGAGAGAGCCGTCACGTGCACGGAGTTGTTGTTCGTTGCTGTCCGCTAGAGGTAGCTGCAGCGGCAGATTTTGCGCGCGCGCGCGGGCGGGCATTCGGAAAAGGTTTGAGAAGGAACCTGCCCCCTCCTCGTGTGAAACGAACGGATTGGGTTCAACTAAATACTGCCACTCACTCACTGATCCCCCACCTCACACACACACACTTCGATCCCTGCCAAAGCAACCGGTTACAGAACTGGATGCAGACTAAATTCGGTCTCCATTACAGCACAGTAAGAGTTAATTAAGACCGATTCTCGCCTGCATCATTAAGGTTCCACGAGCCTTTGAGACGAGTAGCGCGGGTGATTGATTCCACAAGTGCGGGATTCGTGAACAGCATCCCACAGCTGCGCGCGCGGTGCGACTCCCGGACGATGTCGTTCTGAACCCTAACACCACGGTGCTTTTCCCGTGCCCTTTAAGCCACAATGGCCAGACACTAATCCTCAGCAGCTTATCTAGTTTTACGAACATTTTTTTTTTTTTTTCGTTTCCTTTTTTATGGACTAGACATTTTTTTTTACAGCAATTTCGGGTTTCCCCCTGTCCTGGCTTTCAACGGATCCTCAATAATGGGCAGAAATGTGTGATCGAGCGGTACCTTTGCTATAGCACTTCTCAGCGGCACATAGCGGAAACCATCGGCCAATTAAGGTTCAACACAGCCATTGAATTAATGGCCAACAGTGTCGTCACCCAAGGCGATGGTGGTACGACCCCTATCCGGCAAACGAGGGGTTCTGCCATGTTTATTGAGTCGTTACTAACTTTTAAAAAAATAACAAATTTAGCACAACATTTACGTCACGTTTGCACAACATTTACGTCACGTCCACTATCTTTCATAGTTATTTCCGTTTAGCGATAATCTTGTGGTTCTTTAACTTGGTAAAAGTGACTTATTGTCCAGAGGGGAAGTCTAAGCTACCAGTTTTATAAGTCAGCGAATAATCAGATATATTCACGTGGTGTATTTTGCAAAAAAAAAAAAAAAAAATTTGGCTAGCGCTGTTGATTGCGTGCTGACTGGTTAGGGTGGTTGGCACTGAGTTGGGTCGTGATTGGTGTCTAGCCCCGCAGTGTGGCTTATCTCGCTCTTTGCGTGGGTTTTCGCAGAATACTCCGAGTTCCTCCGACTAGTAATAACGGAGATAGGTCGTCTCGGAAGTTAGGTTTGTGGAGATCACTACGTCTGGTGTCAGGCGACCTCCAACAGCTGTCAAGCTTTTTGGGGTATACGGGGTAGGCGACGAGGACAACAAAAAGGTGAAATGGCTTCCATCACCAGACCACCGGTAATAGAGATGTTAGCTTAATGAAATACTTCCATGAAGGAAAAAGGAAAGAAAAGAAGAGGCGCAACTTTCATTAATCTTGTATGGATCACCCTGCTATATCCGGTTAAAAAAAAAACATTTCGAATAGAATTCTTGTGACATGAGCAGTGATTGAAAACGCTAAACTTTGTCACGAGACGGCGGTATACGAGAAAACCGGTTCGACCAGGAGATCGTAGGGCAGGCGGGAAACCACTTCGAGGCGAGAGTCCACCCGCGTCAGCTGATCGCATTTTTCAGGGTTCTATTAAGCCGACCCGTTCCCGCAGCCCGGACCGTCATCTGACTTTCTCTGGAATTGGTCGTAAATAACAGCCTCGTGTAAGGATTAGCTCCGTGATTAAAACGAGACTTCTAAGCAAAGTTAAGTATCTTAGAAAGATTCCACGTGTATAAGAGACCGGAAAAATAGAAAAAGGATTAGATGCATATTATGATAATTTACTCATAACAATCTAGGCAAAGCAAAGTAAGCTTTTATTATTAGTAGTTTAAAAAGAGACTCCGGGGAACACGGAAGCAGACAATGAGAACGGGAACAGAGCTTCAGTAGTAATAGTGTCCACGTGATCCCAGTCCCCCCCCTTCACGACCCTCTGGTTAAATCAACCGCTTAATTTTTTTATTTAATGAGTGCAAAAATCTACTCAGATTTATTCCGTTTAACAAAGAAGAGCAGCAAAAGTAGAACTATACTTTCTTTCTTTCTTTCTCTCCGGGGTGTTGACGACACTCTGCAGCAGGGAGCTAATAGGGAATAGGGCGTGGGGTATTGGTCTTGGCGACCATTCGAGTCACCTAGGCACGGTTGAGCGGCGGTCAAGGTAAAACTCAGTCAGGTATTACTCAGAGAGGGTCTACCACAAGTATCCGGGGAAATAATCCCTGCTAGAACGCTTCTGTTTAGCTGCGGGAGGCAACCTGCGTAAAGGAAATGGTAAAGAGGATCGAAAAGAAACTGTACTGCATGTGGTGGGGTCACCGAATTGGATGCCGACAGGAACTGAAGACAGGTCGTCATTTACGGCTGCTCGAGCTGTACAAATAAGTGAACTTACGAGGCACTGGCACACCGTCTGGTTAAACCGATAGGGGCAGATCAGTGAAAGCGACTATTCTGAGCAGTCGTCGATGTGGAGAAAGACAGCGATTCTTTTAAACATCTGAGAGTAGCGGAAGTAGGTCCAAAACAGCAGGAAGTGTCACAGAAAAAAAAAGGGGGGTGTGACTAACTGCACACTAAATCTATTCTGTACTAATCTCTGTAATGAAATGTCAAAATTAAAGGGGTTTCCATTGTCCTTCTGCTTTAACTGCTGACGTCACAAAGGGAAAATTTCGAAAACCAAGTATTGCCTGTCCATTTCAGTGTTTTCAAACAACCAGTTTACGGCAACGCTGCAAGTACGGGCTATAGGTAAATGCGTTTTATGATATTCCACACATATCCAAGCATATTCAAGAGTCGCGCTAAGTTTCCACAGTAGAAAATTTTAATCTACTTTCTCTTTTAAATAATTTTAAAAATAGCATCGATTTTAATTTGTTTTTAAATGTAATAATTTTTCTTAAAGTTAAACGTTGCATAAAATGGAAGATGAATTAAAGGTGCGTCAGTGGTGTCGGCATTTCTAGGTTCCTGTTATTAATGGGGATTTAAATAAAAAAATTTTAAAAAATGCCGGGAATGATAATGTCCGCAGTAATCGGGTTATAGCAATGATTCCGTCGGTGCCCGGGACATACCCGGATGCACGGCTAAACTCTCTCTCTCTCTCTCTCGCGTTGATTCCGCAGACTTGAAGTGCAGCCCGTCTCGTCTTCGATTCGAATTTCGTAAGCATAAAGACAGAAAAACTGTGTTTGAAGCGAGTAAATGCGTTATCTTCCTTTCAGGTTGACGAGTGAGCTCCACCTTCCGGACCGGGCGATATAATCACCTGGTGATCATCAAGCACAGGAACCCTATCGTCCCCTCCACCAGTTAGGGCTATTACGTAATATCGCCCTAATTCATTTCCGGCCGTTCTCTCTCTCGAGTCTTTGCTACTAGCGATATTTCTAACTTTTATTCATTATCTCGACCCCCCCCACCCCCACCCCAACCCAACTCCGCTGTCTCCCGGTGTTCAGCTTCCGAGCTCCATCCATCCATCCATCCATCCAGCCAGCCAGCAACATGCGCCCGCTGCATCGGCGAGCGGGAGTTTTCCTGAGAAACAACATGAGTAAGCTGCTATTTCGGTCTCGGCTACATCATCTCGTGGCACCGAGCCAACGAGGCGGCGCGGTGACGTCACTGGGCCGTGCTGTTATCGCGGTCGCCCAAAGTCAAGTCTAACAGCCGCGGAGACCGGGAACCAGTTGCTAGGGCTCCTGGAAGCGAAACCAAGAGACCAGCATCTTCATCTCTGCACCGACTCATCAATAAAATCATTAGGAGACCGCAACGAGCCATACGACGATAATTAAGAAGCAATTATGAAAACGGCTGTCCGTTAGAAGACACTATTTTGTTTTTATTTCTTATACCTTCGTAATAAAAATATTGACACAAATCTCTCCATCTCTCTCTCCCCCCTCCTTCTCTCCATCTCTCCATCTCTCTCTCTCTCTCCTCTCTCTCTCTCTCTCCCTCTCTCCATCTCTCTCTCTCTCCTATTGAGGCTCTCTTGGATAGCGAAGATGATCTCAACATCTTTTTGTGTGCATTTCTCCAAAGTTTGATGAACAAATTTCTTTCCACGTTATTTTCTAGTCACATCCAACTTGTACTTGTTTGTTTGTTGTCGGTTCTAGATGTACAGAAAGAAGAGCGTGCAGAATGATGAAAATCGATACTACACCAGATCACCTGTATCAAACGGACGCCGCCGCCATGTCAGATTTTTAATGAGAATTCATTTAAAGGAAAGAAAAAGGTTATATCATTGGACGAAGGAAGTAAAAAATGAACGGTAATTATCAAACTATGAATTCTTTTAAAAATCCATTCTACGTATAACGAAAAAATCTATTTTTAGAAACTCGCTTGAAATTAAGATCTTTCAGGATCGCATGTTAAAAATTGAAAATATTCGATTAGTTTTTCAAGTTTTAGACGGTAAAGATCCCCCCCATGTTAGAGTGCGCATGCGTGTACAGTAGAGGTCACATATTGCGAGAGTTAGTGTGATCTTCTGCTACCTGACGTCAGCCTCGAATTATCCTACGTTACAAAAAAACAGAACATTCGTATAATTTATGCTATTACAGTAGTAGAGATAAATTAATGCAAATTTCCTCTTGTTATAATAACAACTTATTATTATTTTCAGGATGTACATGTATATCAAAATGTTATATAATTATTTACATACTTATACTGATTATAATCACAGATATTGCTTTGCGGTGTATATTTACACTTCTATAATTAAATGATATAGTAAATCATTCATTGAAACTTGCAGCAGCATCCGAATCCCTCTTTACAAAAAGTTTTATTTGATTTACTGATTTTTCTTTTCCTTTTTTTTTATTTTTGCGTTATATTTTACTTAAATCTTTTTCACTCTGTTTTTTTGTTTTTTCAGTATGGTAAGTTATATATATATATATATAAACCGTGTATACATATCGACTTATCCTGGGATTGGTCTTTTCACCTATCTGACATCGCCATGGTAACAACCTTAAAATTTTGCGCATGTCATTTCTGTAATGGGGAAGAATGGTGCCATATTTGACCTTTCTAAGAGAATAACAACAACAACAACAACAACAACAACAATAATAATAATAATAATAATATAATAATAATAATAAACCGACATTCTACGATAATTATATGAAAATGAAAGCATATAATAATTGTAAAAGACGTATAAGCTGACCTGAAATATTACAGTGGCTGGGGTATATTGGGAGCCTACGACATCTCAAAGCAGGTACACGACTTTATCACGTGACCCAGCATAGAAATGCACGCTAAACGCCAGTAGCCGAAGTCGAGATCCATCTTAAAAATCACGTTATTCTACCAAAAAAAACAAAAAAACACGTGACGTGGAAATAAAAAGAATTCAAAACGAGAGAAGAGAAAGACAGTGTGAGTATAACTTACGGTTATTTCTCATTCCAAAACTACCTCTTCAAAGGAGGACAACTCCGTCTGTACTAATGTCGCTGCTATTTTCGTTTTCGCCAGATTATTTAATTAAAGGCTATAGCTGACGGACTCGTGCATTTCTTAGAAGAAACCGGCTGTAGGTTTCGGGTGGGTTGTTGTTGTTGTTGCTGTTCACTCCGCCATGACGAGGTCGGCAGGCTTTAGCCGAGCGGTAAGCACGGAGTCGCTGCCTTAATCCGGTGTCTGGAGATATCGGGTTCAGGACGCCATTGCGAACAGTGGCGCTCGACAATAGAACTGCGGACTTTGAGCTTCTTTATTCGCCTTAGAGTCAGCCGCGGTGGGGAAACAAAAAAACAGGTGTGATCCGGCAGTCGGCAGGAAAACATATATATATATATATATATATGAAATGTTGGAGAACTACTCTGTTCGTCGGCAGACTCTGCTATGTGCTGTCTCGGTAATACAGATCATTTTCTAGATTTGCTGGAGTCGGGCGGAAGACTCCGGGAGGTGGGGCTGTATGGAAAGGATATGGACGACCGGTTTTCGTTTCCGTCTTTCAGCTCTAGCTCTGATTCGGAAGCCCTATCATCTTTACTTCCTGCACAATGTGATGTGGGCATTCCAGTAAATCTACAGTAAGGCTCGTTTGGGAAAAAAAAAAATATATATATATATATATATAAGAAAAAGAGACAGAATTTGCGTCCCTCCGTCGTGTTGTTTCTTGTTTGTTTTTTCTTTTTTTTTCCATTCACAATAATAATGGTTTTTAGCTAGTTAGTTTTTCTTACTGAATTATCGCAGTCAATAAGTCATCACGAGTTACCCGGCCTTGAGCAGGTCTCCGGTTCAGAGAGACGCCAGATAAATAAACATTTGAGGTCTTTATCGCCCATAAACATTCTAAAATAAGTATCTGCCTGTAAAACATTCGTATTTTTCAATGATAGCTGTGGGATCATCCTACGTAGGCTTAAAATTCAAAATATATTTTTTATTGTTCTTTGAATTTATTTACTTCTTATATTTAAGAGCGCATAGGAATACCACACACACACACACAACACACACACACCCTACACACCTATATATAGTTTATTTCTACGTAAAACCTCTGCGTTATAAATAACAAGCCGAGATAAAATAAGGGCAAATCTATCATAAGTGCTTCGCTGTACACTTAGGCAGATGTACATCAAAGAAACCAGACATTTGGCGTGTTAAAAATATCATATTTACGTACATCATTGGCAGATCATGCGAGAAATCTCCGACACAGTTCTAAGTTACGAGTCAGGGGACCATTGTTTTCCATGCATGACGAAGCCCAATCGCGTGTGACGTCAATGGAAAAGGGTTTTTGATGACGACAGCGGCTGAGGCGGCCCAGGTTAAAATTTGGTTAATAGGGACGCGGTTCTAGTTCCTCTAACATGGGGGAATGGTCGGGCCGTCACCTGGCTTTAACCCATCGCCGAGCAGAGTTCTACCAATGACAGTGTCGAACACATCTATCTGGGATCCAGAGCACCGAAAGGAAAACCCTTTTTCTCGTTTTCCGCTATCTTGGTTACCTTCGGACTTATCCAGAGTTGTTTTAAATGCACGAGCAAACTAAACTAGAGGACATCATTATCAATCGCCCAAACAGGCAAAAGGACACGGT
The DNA here is from genome assembly GCA_018389105.1 of Nautilus pompilius. Taxonomy (NCBI): domain Eukaryota; kingdom Metazoa; phylum Mollusca; class Cephalopoda; order Nautilida; family Nautilidae; genus Nautilus; species Nautilus pompilius. Next base: position 414,488 of record JACATO010001527.1, read on the forward strand.
ATTTTTAAAAATAAAAACCCATTGTTTTGTGCCTATCTTTTAAAACACAGATGGTCGGGGAGTTTGAAATCTGCCTCAGTAAATATTTATCTACCTTGTTTGCTTGATCTTAATCCAGACCGAGCAGCAGCAGTAGTAGTCTGATGACGATGTACAAAGTTGTAAGGCAACGGGGAGGAGAGGATTAAGGAAAAATGTGTTTACTTTTTCAGCCCATCTTTACATTTCTCGGCTTTTAACTCTGCCAAAGTCAAGATGAGTCATTTCGTGTTGCATTTATTATATTACTCATTTTTATTGAAAGTCACATTAAGACTAGACACCTCTAGTTGTTTCTCCACCCCTTTTTTTCATATCCTACCAATCTTCCAATTTTAAAAATTGTAACAAGCTACATTCACGACAAACCAGTCATAGATAGCTTTGTCGAGAGCCCGGCCTCCAGGGTTTCGTTATGCGGCTCTAATTTACATACTGTTTATTTTTAGAATTAAATAATCTACATTACACGTTTCCGGTTTCCCGGTCGGGACCAGTAGCTGATCTGACTGATATCAAGGAAAGACCGTGACACACACACACACATGAGAGACACACAGACAGAGACACTCTCTCTCTATCTTCACACACACACACACACACACTCATCACTTACACAAAGAGAGACACAGACAGAGACCTCTCTCTCTCTCTCTCACACACACACACACACTCATCACTTACACAAAGAAGAGACACAGACAGAGACACTCTCTCTCTCACTCACACACACACAAAACACACACACACTCACACTTACACAAGAGAGACACAGACAGAGACACTCTCGCTCTCACACACACACACACACACACAACACACAACATCTCATCACTTACACAAGAGAGACACAGAACAGAGACTCCTCTCTCTCTCTACACACACACACACACACACACACTCACACGTACACAAAGAGAGACACAGACAGAGACACTCTCTCTCTCTCTCTCACACACACACACACACACACACAACTCATCACTTACACAAAGAGAGACACAGACAGAGACTCTCTCTCTCTATCTCTCACACACACACACAACACTCATCACTTACACAAAGAGAGACACAGACAGAGACACTCTCTCTCTCTCTCACACACACACACACACTCATCACTTACACAAAGAGAGACACAGACAGAGACACTCTCTCTCTCTCTCACACAACACACAAAACACTCTACACTCACACTTACACAAAGAGAGACACAGACAGAGACACCTCTCCTCTCTCAACACACAACACACACACACACACTCATCACTTACACAAAGAGAGACACACAGACAGAGACTCTCTCTCTCTATCTCACACAACACACACACCACACACTCATCACTTACACAGAGAGACACAGACAGAGACACTCTCTCACTCTCACCACACACAACACTCATCACTTACACAGAGAGACACAGACAGAGACACTCTCTCTCTCCACACAACACACACAACACTCATCACTTACACAGAGAGACACAGACAGAGACTCTCTCTCTCACACACACACACACACACTCATCACTTACACAGAGAGACACACAGACAGAGACACTCTCTCTCACACACACACACTCATCACTTACACAGAGAGACACAGACAGAGACACTCTCTCACACACACACACACACACTCATCACTTACACAGAGAGACACACAGACAGAGACTCTCTCTCTCACACACACACACACACACTCATCACTTACACAGAGAGACACAGACAGAGACACTCACTCAGACAATAGCCTCATTAGACGTATGTGGTGTGGTGCACCGGTGTAAATAAAGATTTTTAAACCATTAAAATCTACCGTAATTTAAGAAGGGGTTGGATCCAATCGATACTAACCGACGTATTCTGCTACGATCTAACTAAAATACCTGTTCGATCTGTTTCGTCGCGCGACGGACGCTGTCGTCATCACAGTCCTCCTTTCTACGTGGCCCCGCCGCCGGTGAGGTGAGCTACGTGAGTAGCGAGACACCCCCCCGACCTATCTACCTGTCGGGAAAGGGTATCATTCGAGAAGTCGGGGCTGCTAGCGCGTGATGTGCTGGCGGCGCTCCTCACCTGGTTAGAAAGGCCGACCGCTCTTTCAGCTGGGGAAACAAAAGACTGTGTAGGTAATGTTTTCTGACTCACAGGACCAGCAACAAAACCTGTTAGCTGACGCCCTCGGTTCGCATCATCAAAGTAAAAAACGGGCGAAGATTCTCGAGCGAGCCGTGGACCAACAGTCCGCCGTCGGTAACTCATAACGAAACCACTTTTTAAAAAAAAAAAAAGGAATTCACGTGATTCCTTTAAGTATTCAATAGATATGTTAGGATAATAATAGATATTGTTGTCTGTAGTTCAGCTGTCCGGGCAGATCCTCGTCAATAGCAGTTAAAGTGCGAATTCAGAGTTCGGGTGCAGTGTTACGTAGCATATTTGTGATGAAGTGCACCTGCCTTAAGAAGATGTCGGAGGTTCCCAATCCTCCCCATTTACTGTAATACTTCAGGTCAGATTATGCGCTTTTAAACATCTGGGGACTTTTATTATACACCTTCATTTTCATATATTATTGTAGAATGTCGCATTATTATTATTATTATTATTATTAGTATTATTATTAGTATTATTATTATTATTATTATTATTATTATTATTATTATTAGTATTATTATTATATATCATCATCATCATCATTATATTATATTATTATTATTATTATCATCATCATCATTATTATTATTATTATTATTATTATGATTATTATTATTATTATTATTATTAATTATTATTATTATTATTATTATTATATTATTATTATCATTATTATTATTATTATTATTATTATTATTATTATTATTATTATTATTATTATTACAGAAAGATAGCTACTAATAAGGCTAGCATGGCAGTAAATAGTCGTGAAGATAAAACGTACCGTCTTATCGATACTTCCAGCGATTACAGTATTGAGAACAAAAGGCTACGCAAAGTGCAGAAGTGCATTAACTTTCAGTAGCCGGAGTGTAGTAGAAGGCTGGTAATTGAAGACAAGCATGGCGCCAATCGTAAATAGAGTCAGGAAGAAATGAATACGAATAATCCCTTCCTGTCTCTCAAAACATCTACCATAACCAGAAAGGGGCGCATTCGAAAAATATAATAATAATATAATAATATAATAATAATAATAATAAATTGCAAGACTGATTTTCCTCTCAATATTTAAAAAATAATAATTTGTGAACACGTCCAGCTAATTGAAGCCGCAGGCTCAAGTGAAGACCAGAACAGCGTAATTCTCGAACGGTAACATGCAGTCTGTCGACGGTACATCGGAAAATACCGTCTCCAGCCAGCCATCTGAGAAATCATTAGACCGTTCATTAGCGTCTTGATGTTTCCGTTGTAGTTTATCGTATTTCACACCTTGCTAGGCTGAATGTGTGCTTCATCTAATAATTCTATTACCGATGCTTATAGAGAAACGAATAATCAGTCATTAAAACACAATAAAAATTACTTCTGATTTATTTGTATTATTCCGATTGATGTATTTATTAGAAAAAAATTAAATAGTGAGTGCGAAGAAAGATCTTGTTTGTAAATATAGCTTCCCGATAGCTTAGTTCGCGTGGTTCGAACGGTTAAAGGGGCAGGCGCCCCCCCCCCGGCTGACTAATGATATCGCGAGTTAATTCATCGAGAAGTGAACAGAGTATGGATGGAGACGACGGAGAGCACCTTGGCGATCCCTAGATGGTCGAGAAGAGGTTTCGTCACCTGTCTGATAGTTAGCCTAGCAACAACAACAAAAAAATTCTGTACCCTTTGATGTTTGGGGCCTTAGTCGGTTTTATGGTTGTGAAGGAGAAATAACGGACCTCTCCTCCGGTCTACTACCGGCCGTGTAGTAGTATATGCGGACTGGAGAGGGAGCAGGAAGGCTGTCGAGCCGTGGCCGTGTTTACAAGGAAAGAAATCCGCTTGTTCATGACGGCGTTAAATCACGACACAAATACGCAGAGGCGGGGAGAACGAACGGGAACTGACCCGAACGGGAACTCGGGAGCGAAACGAAAACAACGAACAAAAAGCTTTTTTTTTAAAAAAAAAATTTTCAACGCAACGCAGTGCGTGGGGAAGGAAGAGTTGGGGTCACTGCTAAGGAACTTAGTAGTGGCATAAATCGACTATCGGCGAAAGTGCTAGAGGGAGAAGTTCTTGTCGCTCGGGCGTTTTAGTTGTTGTTGCTTCCCCACCACCTTCGTTTGTGAAATAATAGATCCAGAAATAGATCTGGATTTTCCCTTTTTGCTATTTTAGGTTGTGTTTTTGATGATTAGTTTCGTGTCAAGGTTGAGAATTTTAAAAAAAAAGCTGCTGGTCTCTGAAGGCTGATGAACGACAACAGCCAGGCTGGACCTTTATGAAGAGAAGAGAGGAGAAGTTAGAAACAGATGATGGGTCATTATAGGAAAAGAGAAGGAAATATTGTGTTGATAGTGAAGGAAAATAACTCAGAAATGTGAACTTTTCCATAACGTAAAAGCTACAAGAAAAAGAAAAAGAGAGAGAGAGATGGTGAGATGGAGATGGAGAGAGAGAGAGAGAGAGAGAGAGAAGAGATATGGAGAGAGAGAGAGAGAGAGAGAGAGAGGATGAAGAGAGAGAGAAAGAGAGAGAGAGATGAAGAGAGAGAGAGAGAGAGATGAAGAGAGAGAGAGAGAATGGAGAGAGAGATGGTGAGATGGAGATGGAGAGAGAGAGAGAGATGAAGAGAGAGAGAGGCTGAGAGAGAGATGGTGAGATGGAGATGGAGAGAGAGAGAGAGAGATGAAGAGAGAGAGAGAGATGAGAGAGAGAGAGAGAGAGATAGAGAGAGATGAAGAGAGAGAGAGGATGGAGAGAGAGATGGTGAGATGGAGATGGAGAGAGAGAGAGATGCTACGTGTTATTCGTAGGTAAATAACCAAATTTGTAAACAATAAAAGAAACGACCTACTTTTAGGCATTTGTGTACGACAATGGAGTGAAGTGGTGCGAGAGAAGACTCGGGGGGAGTGAATGGCTTGTTGAAACAAATTCGAAGTTAGTTATCTTGGTAGTATCGGTGTCAAGCACACACACACACACACACACGCGCGCGCCACGTGGTTAGGTTTACGCAGCTGTCAAAACGAAAACAAGTCTGACAATACGGACTAACCCTGGCATCACTTCCTTACAAAACACTGTCTGGGGGGGGGGGGAGAGGAACGAAGATAATTATGGACAGTACCTGGTGAGCATTAACTTTACACTACTTCAAATTACAAAAGAAATCCATGCGAAAGCCTGTTGGAACAGTAGGGTGTTTCCAAACACGAGTTTATAACTTGCTGTTTACTTAACCACTCCATGGAAAGAATCTTTTATTTTATAAGAAGGAAAAATAAATAAAGATATTAGGTTGAGAAAATAGAGGAAAGTTGATAAGAAGTGTGTATTCGGACCGATCAGATTCACTCCGAAATAAATAAACGCAGGAATTGCGAATTTTCCACTTTAAAAAAAGAAGAAGAAGAAGAAGAAAGGAAATCGAAAATTATTTATGTCTGCATCATTTTCTTTTTTTATGTTTAAATTTACCAAAAAAAAAGCATCTTGTTAACGGTTTAAAGTTAGACACGTCGTTATTCCCGACTGACTGAGATGAATTGTTTGTCTGTTGTTTTTCTTTCGTTTGTAAGAAAGCGAGTGATGTTTTGTCTACCATGTCACAGACAGAGAAATAGAAAGTAGAGGATGAGCTGTCACGCCCGTCTCTTTGTGAGCTAAATCAACGAAATGAAAATAAAACTCAGAATGGACCTATGAACGGAATAATACGACTTTCTCGTTTCCAAAAAAAAAAAAAACGGCTATAAACGAATATTCAGTAAATATTGTCTTATTGCTAATGATCTTTCTGATTGCAAACTGGAAACACAAAACCTGACGCTAGGTGGAGTTACAAGGCATACCGATGGTAGTAAGCGATAAGCCACCCTCACCCCGTATGAGTTTGTCTTAGCCAATCAGATTTTGCCGTACATCCACACGGTCTGCATTAACTGTAGCTGGTAGTTAGTTATGCTTCCCGGCAGTTCGAGATAAAGAGAATAATAAAAAAAAAAAATTTATTATAAAATCAAAGCAGACCTCCTTTATCAGTCGAATGAGGTGTGGCAGCGTATTAATTCTGTAGACACTTTGTGATGTTCTGATGTAATGTCATGCCGACGCACCTTGTCGGCTTGAGGCCTAATGAGTCAGCGAAGTCAGAAACTCTCACCTACAAAATGCGATGCAGCCTCGTCAGCTGGAACTTTCTCGGCCAGACATGAGGCGCGGACGTTACAGCTCGGACTGACCCGTTTAGCTGACCATGAGGAGAAATCATTTAAGCCAGCCATACTAATAGACACAACATGGCCACGTTCACATGGGATGGAGGGAGATTCGTGTAATTAACGATATATCAAGACTCTCTCTCCTAAAAGTAGTAATTTACAAATTATGAGTTTTCCACATTTGGCTTGAACCATAACTGGTTAACCTAGCTAAGTTATTGTTTGTTCCACGTTCATTATCTGGCTATACATTTGACAAGTCACCATTTTCGTCTCGGCCTCTGTTTCCAGACCCGACTGGCGAAATCCTTTGAGTGAGGACAAAGATAGCAACGGAATTTTCCCTTTCTTTTTGCAGCACTTTCTTTCACAACACAAGATTATTAAATTTAGCTTGGAATTTTTGTGAACTATTTATTACATTTTTAAAACAGTTTATTTAATATCTATGAATTCTGTTCTACCAAAGTGTTTTCACACCACTTTATTTATTAAACTGTAATAATAATAAGAATAATAATAATAATAATAATAATAATAATAATAATAATAATAATAATAATAATAATAATAATAATTTAAACCCATATTATTGATAATTGTAGATAACCGAAAGTGAGTTACTTTCCACGGACTGCACCTTTCCTTTTTTTCCCACTAATATTAGGGGTATAATGTAGTTCACATAAAATATTCAGCTCCTTAAGCAGATTCCAGGCTGCTCGGTGGTCCGTTGGTGGTGACTGCTTGAGTGTACGATCCCGATCCTTCGGTGTGGCGTGAGTACATTCACGGCATGGTTTCTTAAAGGAACAGTTTTAATGGGGATTTTCCGGGCAATTTTTGACTGGCCTGCACCTTGGCTAACCGGCGATCGAGCGCTCCCGAGGGATCACCACCAGTTCGGCCGCCACCGGGGGCTCAGGCAGACGCCCCGGCATTCTCCCCTCCTCTTCTAGCTGTGAGATGCTCTCAAGAACCACGACAGTTAGGTCCGTAAGGCAAAACCCTAACATCGTTAAGGAGGTTATTAATTTAAGAATAATTAAATTTTATAAATACTTGTTAAAAGATATGACGGAGTTCTGTCTTTAAAAACGAGGTCTCTTTAAATATACGCATACATTAAGAAAGCCACTTCGTCGGCGCACATGCATATTACCTGCCACCCTCACCATGACGCTGTAGGCGCTATATTCTTGAACATGGCGACCTGTTTTGTTTTTTTTTTAAGTGTTTTAAGAGACAGAATAAAGGTTTCCCAGCGAACACGATCAGTAATAATCCTGCAAGTTAGAATGATAAAGCGGAGAAGTAGCAGGTCGTCTGGAACCATACATGTGATGAGATTTTGGAAGAAGCGCAAGTGGCTGAAAAAGACGTCGTTATTGACGATACACTAAGTAGAAGAGAACCACGGTATCTACGCGGTGTTTACAGTATATCCGCAAGAATAAATGTGGTCCCGGTAATTGGCTTTCTTTAAAGGTCCAAGAAAAGACGAAAAGTATGTGTTCGTACCGTATTCTCATAAACTAGTACAAATATTTACATTTATCAGACAGGTTCGAGCAATGAAATGAACTCTGGCGTGGATTCTGCAGAATTTCCAGAAACGAGGCTGTGGTTGCAAAAACTTTGTCACGTGTCACCGGTTGACCCCAAGGTTCAGTGACCTGCGCGTGTCGTCCCGAGTCCCGCACCTACGTCCTGATTGAATTATGCTTCCAAACGTTTATTTTTATTTCGATCTTCCTCTTACAACCCAGTTTATCTAACACCATTCTAAAACCAGGGTACGCCACTGTTTCCAACCTAAAATATATATTTTCTTTCTTTGGAGTTTGGGAAAATATTTGCAATCTCAAATTATGACATCATAGTTTGCATTCAAGGTTGAGGTTTTCTGTTGTTGTTTTCCCTGATTCGTTTTCCAAGAAAGTTCAAACGGTCAGATTCTTTCCATCCCTCGCCTCTGGGGGGGGGGGGGAGAGATGGAGATGCTGAAACATCCCTTTATCCTTGTTTGGGTGTTTCTAAAGCAGGCGGCGCAGTGGTTTGGTGGTTAGTTTACTGGACAGCTAAGGTCACTGGGGGGATTCGAATCGGTCGAGGGGGACTCGGTTTGCCGGACGCCCGCCCGCGCGCCCCCCCCCCTGACTCGTTTTCTTCTTCGCGATCCGGTTTCCTTCCGCGTCTAAAAACGTAGGAATGTTCAGTGGGATCGCGCAGGCCACTCAGGGAGCGGGGCTGTCGACCGCTTCCTTCTATGCGGGTAACGCTGCGAAATGAGGAAAAGTAAATTCCTCACGAGCGCGCCGCCATCTTAGCGAGGCTTGCCCGTTAACCTTCTTCGCACCCGTAGCACCGTGCTCTTCTCGCCGGGAGATGATGCGGAAAAAACAACAACAACAGACGGATGAGTTAAAAAAACAAAAAGCAACAAAAACAAAAGCGCAAAGCAGAGCGGACGCCATGAATGGAGGGAGCCTGGCATGCGACTGAAATACGGCAGGAGAGCAGAAGCTGCCCAGTTAGAGAAAGAGGAAACTGAGGTCTGTAAGACGAAAAATGTGAAGGAAAAAAAGAAAACGTAAACAACCTGAGATGATTGATTCTGTGTGCCGTCGTCGAGGGTATTCACAAATCCGGGCCGGCGTGACTTCGTCCGTTAAGGCCAGAGAATGACACAAAGCTACCGTTTTGCTCGCCAGTAAAATGGCTATATGGATGGATATCGTTTACAGGATGTGGGCATTTAATAAAAAAAAAAAGGAGAGAGAGAGAGAAATCAGTATCACCAGAAACCGACGTGCAAATACCTACGGCATGAGTGGAAGTAGAAGAAACCTGATGCGCCAATCCCATGACATTCCAGGCTCCGACTCCAAGCCATTTTGTTTTAGAGGAAACTGTTGTTTCGATACCGTAATGTGCTGTCGGTCAGGCCAAGAGCACCAGAACTGGCCACCCAGGCGAATATGTGAAATTAGGCGTGTACCGACCGACACACGCTGTACCCTGTTGGCCTGTCTAACAGATTTCGGGTACATAAATCCGTTTAGTGTTACAATGGAGGATAACCCCCCCCCCGATCATCGAAGGCGAAGTGTTCGATCCCGGTGGTTCAGCATAAGCCGAGATGTTGCTATTCTCCTGAGGCATTTAAATATTCCCGGCGGGAATGGTTTTACTTTCAGTTTGCTGAGGCTGTAGTTCGTGATAGGGAAAAAAACAACAACAACAACAACAAACCTCGACTTAAAACCCCGAAAGGAAATATCGCTGATGCAGTTGCAGCGCCGCCAATGAGTTGACACTGGTACTATAATATCTAGACGTGGGTAGGTATTTTCGGTACCGGGCTGTCGGAGATTCGGAGAGCACAGCAGGCTGCCAAAGACCTGAATGGGGAAAAAGAAAACACACACACACGTGCAGATGTACTTTACTCGTTCTTAGCAGCGCGCGCAACTCCATCCGTTGAAGTTTTCCCTGTCCAAGAGGCTAATAGAAATCACATCTTTTACCAATATTTTCTCTATAATGACGCGAGAATTTATCTAAAAGAAAACCACGAGTAGTTCCAATCAGTTTTCGACGACTAAGAAGTCGCGAGAAGCCCAATTATTCGACGTCGAAAGGGTTAACATCGGGGAACTCTCCCCCCCCCCACCCCAGAAGTTGGCTTCGCGCCAGTCCACTGACTAGCCCACTTGTTTGGCAGAGCGGAACTCGGATATATATATATATATATATACATAAGCTGAGGTCGAAAGTATTATCCCTTCACGCCCGGGTGGAAGCAGCCATACGCTAATAGACTGTAATTGCGATCGATCAACCGCTATGGCGAATATCCGCCTCTCTTCCTCCTCCCCCCACCACTGCAAGACTTAATTATTCTTCGTGCCGAAGAAAATTGGTTCTGCAATGGCCACATAAAAAGCGTGTTTACTTCCAGCCGAAATCCCGATAAACATTCCCACTCGGGTCCAGACAGAACCACACGGGGAAAGGAGGATATTGACAAGAGAACGAGGGGCCCCGGGGGCGGGTTTTATTAAGCGAACTTACGTGCGAAAAACACGGCGACGTCTGTCCACGGCGGCCGTGAAGACAGCGAAGAAGTTACTTTATGTCGCGGCCAATAAGAGGAAATTTATTGGATTTCGTATCCTTCCCCCCCCCCTGAAAAACGTCACACCTCTAATGACGCTGGAAGGAATCTGGTACCGATCTACATAGTAAGCCATGTGATTTTTATGTTCTCGACCACATATCGTCTTTAAAGAGAGTTGGCGCCTCGTGCCTCTTTTCTCAGGTGGTCGGATGATTAACACTTAATCCAAAAGGCAGGCAGAGGTTAAAATTTAACTTGGCTCTATTTCCACTGTCTATCACGGACAAAGCCGGGGATTAACCCATTCCGAGGCAATTACGTGAATTCTTTTGCCTCAGCAGCTGAAACCTAAAAATGATACAAATAATAATTTATTACGATTGACGATTCTTTTTCGGACACCTGTGCTAACTTATTATATATATTAATTTTTTTTAACCGTTTTACTAACTTTTTTATCAATAAATTTTGTCGTAAATTTTAAAAAATGTGTTCTTATTTGTGAGTTGAGACTCAGTACAAACGACATCAGCATCGTCGTCGTCGTCACGCACCATCTCTCGGAACGCCATCTATGAGCAAAAGATGAACTAGGTCGTCACGCACCATCTCTCGGAACGCCATCCATGAGCAAAAGATGAACTAGGTCGTCACGCACCATCTCTCGGAACGCCATCCATGAGCAAAAGATGAACTAGGTCGTCACGCACCATCTCTCGGAACGCCATCCATGAGCAAAAGATGAACTAGGTCGTCACGCACCATCTCTCGGAACGCCATCCATGAGCAAAAGATGAACTAGGTCGTCACGCACCACCTCTCGGAACGCCATCCATGAGCAAAAGATGAACTAGGTCGTCACGCACCATCTCTCGGAACGCCATCCGTGAGCAAAAGATGAACTAGGAGGAAAAGGTTCTCGCATGGCAGCAGTCGTTTTTCCACAAAAAAATAAAGAGAAAACGAGCTAACCGAGTCTCCTACGAAAAATCCTTATTTTCTTCCCTAATCGCATCTTTCCATCAGAACGAATAACCAATACAAGAGGCAGCGCGATTCCCGTCGGAACTCTCCACTTTCTTCCCGGTCAGATATCAAACCGATCCCAGAAGTCTACGCCAAGGATGGGAAGTAACAGCAGCGACCTGTAACTCTTTGAGGAAGGCGGCACGAAAATTGTCGCAAAATTATCCCGGCAGGCGAAGCCGTTTGCTCGAGGGATGACCGACCATGTTACGGGGCCCGTGGTGGCTCGCGTGCTAGTTCACCTGTCGCTCGGTCTACGTCAGCCGATCGTTTGACTCGCTTCTTCTCATGGCGCTCAACGGTAAACCACTCTGCCATGCGTCTACAGACGGTAAAGGGTTAGCATCATCTCCTCCCCCCCCAAATCCCATTACTCCGCCTGTTTCCTTTACGATCGCCTCTGACGACACGAGGTCTGGAGAGCTCCACTGAAGACCTCGTTGTTGGGGGGAGACGAGTGCCAGCCGCTTGTGATCTGTTCTATCCCCGCTCGTTTTCTGAGAAAATCCCAGGAAGAGCTTTAACCTCCTCCCTCTCTTCCCCGAGAGCTGTCCTGTCTGAACAACCCGCTTCAGTCTCCGTGTATATTAGTATGGCCGTATGGACCAAGTAAGCAGAATCGTTTATGTATCTTCTACCTTTATTTCGGTATTCCGCTCATTTTTGGCGAAAAGATTTTGGTAATAATAATATAATAATAATAATAAAACAAAACCACTTCCAACCGAGTGATTAGAATTTTGCATGGTCCCATTTAAAGAAAAGAGATAAATTAGTTTATGGTCGACAAGGATATCACTATCATAATAATAACTGGTCGCGCACAGGCTACACAACACGAGGTTCTGCTGTGATCGGGCCCGTCGTCTACTGTAGATCCGTCGATTTCATTTCTTTGTTTCTCCTGATTAATCAGTTTTACTTACAATCGTCTTCTGTAACACGAAGCTTCAACAAAATCAGCCATCGACCCCTGACGCACGAAGAGGACCATAAATAATAGCATTTCTACTAATCACGGGTAGGTAAGTCGAGCTTCCGCTTCCGGTTAAATCTTTCTTTCTTCGCAAACTCCTGTTCTGACTCCCCGATTAAGTAAAATCAAATCAGATAAACTCGATTACCGTAATTCGCCCAAAATTAAGTTTGATTTCTAGAGTAGAGTGCGCGCTATCTACGAAGAATGGCGCGAGTGAATGGAATGTCTCCCTGAGACCGAGCGGTAAATGTTTCTTAGCTAGAGAAACGCTTGTTTACCCACGCGATCAAAGCCCGCCTTCTGTCTTTTGACGCAATTCATCTCTGATTAAATTGAAATACGGATTTTCAACTTTAAGAAGATTTCAGAGTTCGCGGGTGTGTTCCCCTCTCCGGAACAACAGGGCGTGACACCGGACCAGCACGATAGCGCCCCGATCTGCCCCAACCTAACAGAAGTCCCGCCAGAACTCCTCGCTATTTATCTTTTGTTGTGTTTTTTTTTTTTAGATTTGGGAAGAAATCGGGTAGCCTAGGACAAAATCGCGCGGTCGGCGAGAAGAGACTGCCAGGGAGGTACCCGCCAAACCGACCCGGTTCCGGCCAATCTAAATTGGGCTCTCGTCCTAGGAGTCCTCGGATTCACCGACCGCCCCTTAAAGAGCAACTTGTTCTTGATCATGTCGTCATTCCAAACTCTTCGAACGCAGGGCATGCCGGGAAATGGCGTGGTTTGGCAAAAAGGCGGTGGGTGACGAGGGGGCCACGAAGCCGATCTCCACCGCGAAGCGAATCCTGCCAATATGGGGCTGTAGTCGGTCTACCCAGACTATGCGAAAATACTCGTCGGTCGCCATTGCTGACTACACCGCCAGCAATAGATTCCATCGTCTCTAACACACCCTGGGTGGAGAACACTGCTCGTCTGTGAAGTTCTGGGGCAGTCGAAACCCCTGATTTGGTAAATCGCCAGCAGGTGAAGCAAAAACATAATCAGGTTTCTGATGAAAGCAAACTACCGGCAAACATCAATACGTACACTAATGGCTACGGGAAGGGCTTGGATAGAGTTCAAACAGATCCAGCCAGACCTGGTGACTGCCGTAGCGTAGTCTTCGGATGTCGCGACTGCTGGTGACGCAAGACTTACGCTCGCTAGTTTATCGATGGACGCGGTGGGTCCTCTTCCCTCATCCAGTGCAACTAATTTATTAAACTTTCGAGCTGTAACCGAACAAATAGGAATAGCGGGGGCCGCCACGTGTCCTTCACCGTTCTTAGAGTCGGTGGCAACATTACTGGCATTGTGTCTGTGGAGTGATGACCGTCCGCTGGTGAAGAACAGGCGGCCAGATTTGGAAACCTAATAATAATAATAATAATAATAATAATAATAATAATAATAATAATAATGTTTATTAAGGACAACTAAAAGCGGTGTTGTGGTGTTATAAAGGATCTGGGAATCAGAATGTAATGGGAGACGGGTTAATGCTTTACACCGAGTCACTTTTTTTGAACAGTGCTAATTAATGGAGTTCCGACTAAAGAAGTGGACGGTTTTGTTCAAAAGGAAACTGGATGATGTATTAACGGATATGTTGTTGGCAGGCAGCTCCACAATTGGCCATTATGGTCTGTTGCTGTTGCTTATGAAAAGCAGAAAAATAAATCATTTAGTTCGGTGTAGTAACGAACAACAACAATGCGGAAAGGCTAGCGATTAAAAAGCATAAGCCCCTAAAACAGGCGGCTCTCTATCGTTCAAGGACTGATGTAACCAGAGTATCATCATCATCGTCATCATCATCATCATTATTATTATTATTGTCATTAAATTTTAAAAAAAAGGAGAGAGTAACGGGACGGATGATGATCGTTTTACTGCATCTGCGTCGCTGCTCGAGGCCTCCCGCTGTGAGCGAGGTAAGAAGAAGCGAAGATCAGAGGGAACAAGGAAGGGGCTGTTGGTTCTTTGTCTCGGGGAGGCGGTCCACCCTGGCAGAAGTCGGGTAATGGAAGTTCACAACTGGCGAGACTGAGTCTGAAAGGTAGCAGCAAGAGAGAGAGAGAGAGAGAGAGAGAGAGAGAGAGAGAGAGAGAGGAGAGAGAGAAGAGAGAGAGAGAAGAGGTAGAGAGAGAAAGAGAGAGAGAGAGAGAGAAAAAGAGAGAGAGAGAGAGAGAGATATGAGGTAGAGAGAGAAAGAGAGAGAGGAGAGAGAGAGAGAAAGAGAGAGAGAGAGAAAGAGAGAAAGAGAGAGAGGAGAGAGAGAGAGAAGAGAGAGAGAGAGAGATCGAGACTAAAAAAAATATTTCTAACGCAGTCTTGACATACTGTAGATCGGGAAGAGGAGTTGTTTTAGGGGATGCACGCGAGCAATTAAAGGTGTACCGGTCGAATCAAGGCACCGGCAATATTGAAAATGTTTAAATTTGAAAACAGCTTGAATTGTTTCTGTTAAAAGAATAAGAACTATGGAAACCACGTGTTGGCGCATCACATGACTTTATGATACTCGGTGACCATTGAAGTCGACAGAATCGTTTAGCATAACCGAAAATAAACACCCGGAACCAACCCGCTGACGCTGCTAGCGCATTTGTGGCCATCGATGAGCGGTGCAGACAGCTTCAGCATCATAACACGAGAGTCATTAAATAGAAGTGTTTCCTGAAGGTCTGGCGGCTTGTGTCATCTATACGTTCAGCGTTCTCTAACGTTAGTGCGCTAGTGCGGTGGAAAGGGCCGACTCTCTCTTCCTCTCCCCGCAACCAGTTCGACACAGTAAGGAGCTTAAGTCTGTTGGCTGAAAGAGAAGAACGAGCGAATCCCCTACTTGATCCAGTATCAGTTCACAGCAGAACTGTTCGGCAGCTGATCAGTCAGACAAGAGCGTTTGGTTATTTATTTATTGACCATTCTGTGAATTAATGGCTGTAGAGTTTGGTTATTAACAGTTGCCTATGCTGGCAACCAATTCGAATTGCTAAAATAATAGTAGTAGTAGTAGTAATAGTGATGCTGTCACATAGTTTGCGAGGCTGATGAAAAGAAAACCGAAACAAAGAGAAGCTTTGGTTCGGAGAGGTCTGATCTCTCTGGGTGGAAGCAATCACGGGGCTTCCCTTTCAACTCGTCGGTCGCAAGAAGGACGATAAAGTTAATCCCTGACGTATTCTCGGCGACCGATCCGAGTGAAGGCGGCCGCCCCGCGATCACCACTTCGTTGTGGGTTATTGCCGCTTTACCCAGCCAATCAACCTGGCCGGGGCCGCCTGTGATGTTCGCCGCTCCTTCTGTTCCCGGCGGATTATATTAGTCGGAGAGCGAATGTCGCGTCGCAGAAACAACAGCAGCATTTCCTCTTCTCGGCGGAAAGTCGGGTGAAGGATGCGGAGAAGATCAGAGAATTCGGCTAATCAGCGGAGATGGCGAAACTTTGGCAGCCGGTATTCGCAGGTTAATTTCTTCCTCGTATGTCTCCTTTTATTCGTTGTTGTTGTTGTTGTTTCTTTTGGGGGGGGGGGTTCTTCCTTTCATATCAGAAGGCGCTCGTTTCTGGGAATGACTCAAACGGATCCCGGTCCCTTTCACGACTAAGGAGAAGCGGGCCCCTTTGATGGAGGGAGCAGCAGCAACCCGTCGGATTCGCTCCGATCCGAGACCTGCCTCCGAAACAAATATTTTCTTACACTTCGTGAAATTTAAAATAAAATACCCTTCCGAAAATATATATATTTGTTCAGGTAGCATTGTTCTATACCATCACCTTAATGCGAACACAGTGGTAACACGGGGCCACGTTACAGGCTCGCAGTAACGGAATGCCAGCCATACCACTCCGAGGCAAATATTGTATTAAAAGCGCGCGCACCTCTTTAACTCGGATATTTGCTCAAACGCTTGCTGTCTGCAGTCCTAATCATGGTCGCCGGCGAGTACGAGACAACGATGATTAATTTTATTTCGCTTCTTCGGAACGACCGGCTGAAACATCCGGGGTCCGTAATGGGGCATCGCCATCGTCATCAGGTCGAGGGTTCGTCGTTCGAACGCCTCGCGGAGTTTCTGACACCGCCCGGGGACGGCCGGAATCTGCCGATTCGTTTCGGGATAGATAATTCGCCGTCCGACGAAACACCTAATACATTCATCGCTTCGGTTAAAAAGCCAGAACCGACGACTGGCTGCCTGTTTTTCTTTCTTACTTTAAAAAAAAAAAAAAAAAGAAGAAAACAAAAAAAAAAAGGCATCTATTTCTTTGCCGTCGTGAACTTCTGAGCGCAGCTGTTTCGAATTACCCACATTCCGTACAGAAACGGTGCTGAGCTACAGGTAAGACGATAGCCCGACGACGAGCAGCCAGTATTGATTCCCCCCCCACCCCTCCCAGCGAGAGAGATGTTTACCCGGTGTCTAAGAGCACGCCTATTATGTATATTATGTAACAGCCTTCCTTCCTTCCTTAGCCCAGACGGCCCTAGCTGGCTCCGCTAATCTCTTGGTTTTTGTCCGAAATTCGCTCGGCTTGTCTGCAACAGTTTGGCCTCTGACCACAATAAGACCTACGGCATATCCTTCCCGGAAGTTCTCGATCACCGCCGTCGGGCTGCGCACCACCGGCCCCGGGGGGTGGGTGGGCACTGATGATTCATCAGAGCTTGCGTTTCACCTCGAAGACGAATACAATTTGCCAAGATGACAACGAGTTGCTATTGTCGGCTAAAATGACCACCGGCCGGTTTGAACCAAGTCATTGAGATTCCGCTTCACGCATAAGTATCCCCTCGGTATAAATCTGACACTCTAATCCCCTAATTACTCATGTATTATCCTTCCCGTTTAATTGTTTGTCGATAAATCCGCCCGTCGCGTTGGCACTCCGGTCTTCTGCCAGAACGAGACTCTAGCAAACGTCTGAAGAGAGCGCTGTATATCTGCTTCCGGTGGACTCCTCGCCCCTGTGCCACCACCCCTTACGGGTTTCGGCCCATTATTCGCGGGACCCCGGTTCCCCATCCCGCATCGGTTCAGCTGGGCGTCTTCGAACTCCTACCGACCTGCAGCCGCAGCCCCTTAGTGCGCTCTCGGTCGTAGTGACGCCGCTTTGCGCTGTCCAGACGGGTTGTTTGTCGCCCCCCTGACCACGTTCCTGGCACGTCTTCCTGCTTTTTTCCTTCTTCTCCCTCTCCTCGCCCTCTTCTATTCCGACTTCACGTTCGCCTTCTGCCAATGTGAACTCAAAAGGTGAGCCCGCAGGCAGCGTACGTTCGCCGCCGACCATGGTGCATGATGGTCGTGACGTAACCGCTCGACCGAGCATAGAATCGGCTTAAAAAAGGTAAAGTTTAGATTAAAATAAATGACGAGTGAAGTCTAAAAGGAAGGAACAAGAAAAATAAAGAAATAAGACAACGATTTAGGTGAAATATTTGGAGTGACACAAACTCGTACTTACCAGCTATTTCACTATGGAGGATACAGGCTGGATGTTGCTCGTCTTCAGGTGATAATACATTGATTGCCTGATAAATTAGTCAGAGGCCGGCTGTGATCCTGTAAATGAACCAGGAAGAAGCAGGAATAAGGGGGCGGGGCCACTTCGAGTTCTCGAGAGTAATAAGAAAAACTCCGCATAAACGAAGTGTTTGGGCACCGGTTTTCAATAGTAATCGTATTTTCAGACGCTATTTCTTTTTTAAGGGTGAAAAAAAGAGGGAAATCTAAGGGTTAGGGTTACGAGCGCGAATATATAATGAAATAATGTTTGAATTCACGAGCATGGGGAGAAATGCAGAATTATGCTATGTTACAGATCACCTTCGGGAATATTCCGTACAAGTTTATTAAACAACCCAAGCTCACGTGGTAGATGGCAGGCCGTTAAGCACCGGAAGTCTTGGAGACCGAAAGGAAAAGACCTTGCCCACTGATTCCACCGTATTGTGGCAAAGTTCCCGATGTGTGTGTGTGTGTGTGTGTTATAACGTTTTGCCGTGTATACAGCAAATATCGCTCGCGCTAATCCTCGATTCCCTTTGAAGTCTTACGCTCTTTTCGTGATAATGGTAAATATGTGGACAAAGTGTTGTTTTTATATATAAAGCCGTCAAAACGGAGATGTGTATTTTTTTTTTAAAGTAAACTCAGACCGATTCTCTGTAGTAGGAAATATTGTTCGTCAGAGGGTTAATGAGGTCTTTCTCAGTACCAGACCGCGGAACCGCCAAGCGCGGGGCGGAGGCCGACCGCCGAACAAAGTAGTGCCGCGCAGTCCCGTTCGTGAGCGCCAGCAAATGGCCGCAGGTCGGAACTGATTTTTGTGATGAATATAATACGTTGGGATTTCGTTCGTAAGCCGGGCGCTGACTCTACACACTTTCGAGTCTCCGAGCGATCTATTGTTTGAAACAGCTTCCCGTTTCGCTTGTTTTATTTTAAAGATTTCTGACACTGTGCGATGCTGTCCATCCATGCCTTCCTGCAAAACATGGCTTCGCCTTCCATACTTGTTTATAAACTCTATGATGGCTGGCTGAAACACCGTTGACAGCATCCCATAAATCTTTTTCGGAAAGGGATTATATGTTTAATATAGTTTACTAGGGTATAGTACGGTGAGTGACATAGTGGAGTATAGAATAGTAAATCCAATGCTGTTTACTGCGGTTTACTGTATCATATATATTGAGGTGTAGTATAGCGTTAGGTAGTGGATTGTGGAAAAGGGGACTAACTG
The DNA here is from genome assembly GCA_018389105.1 of Nautilus pompilius. Classification (NCBI taxonomy): domain Eukaryota; kingdom Metazoa; phylum Mollusca; class Cephalopoda; order Nautilida; family Nautilidae; genus Nautilus; species Nautilus pompilius. The sequence goes on from JACATO010001527.1 coordinate 433,774, forward strand.
TGTATTCTAATTTAACGTGATGTTTTGTAGTGTAACGTTAGTATACCAAGGTGTAATAGTGTCCTACAGTTATAAGGTGACCTAGTATACTGTGGTGTAAGCTGGTTGTTTTATCGATATAACTTTACCTGGCTAATTAAAATAAAATTTTCCAAAACGAAAACAATTCTAATCAGCTCGTTTTCCTTACAGGCTGTGCATCTTTTTCTATTCAACTGCCATAAGCCAGATGAACCAACGAAGAGGAATTTGGGACGATCCAAACTAGTTAGTCTTTGCCAATCCGAGAGACTTTAATGTCCTTTCCGGCTAAAAGAAAAAAAAAAAAAAAAAGGAGGGAGGGAGACGGGTGATTTTAAGAGCGAGCTGTTCCAAAGGTCGGACAGATGTAGCGGAGAAGTTGTGGGCCTGGGTTAGTAAACAAACCGTGCGCCATTACAGATAATGTAGCGGAGCGCGGATTAAGCAGGACGAACGCCGGATTTATCGTTTTTCGTGTTGCATCATACATATAAAAAGTACTGCGCAATAACAAGGTTTTCCCTAGGTCTGTAATTGTACGTGTAACTCTTATCTCAGCCGAGTTTCATTGTGTTACTTCCGAAAAACTAAGGGCGCACTTCCTTCCCAGTCCAGTCCACTGCAGCGCCAACGAGTTACATTCGTTCGGAGCGAACACAGAATTAACTCTCTCTCTCTCTCTCCCCATCTCTCTCCATCTCTGTAATGACGTCCTCTCTCTCTCTTTGTCTCTCTTTCCCTCATTGTCTCTCTCCCCATCTCTCTCTCTCCATCTCCTCTCTCTCTCTCCATCCCTGTAATGACGTCCTCTCTCTCCCTCTCTCTCTCTCCCTCTCTCTCCATCTCTGTAATGACGTCCTCTCTCTCCCTCTCTCTCTCTCTCTCCCTCTCTCTCCCTCTCTCTCCATCTCTGTAATGAACGTCCTCTCTCTCTCCATCTCTCTCTCTCTCTCTCCTCCATCTCTGTAATGACTCCTCTCTCTCCATCTCTCTCTCCATCTCTGTAATGACGTCCTCTCTCTCTCCTCTCTCTCTCTCCACCTCTGTAATGACGTCCTCTCTCTCTCCTCTCTCTCTCTCTCTCACTCCCTCTCTCTCCATCTCTGTAATGACGTCCTCTCTCTCCATCTCCTCTCTCTCTCCCTCTCTCTCCATCTCTCTCTCTCTCTACCCCCTTAACCCCCCAGGAAGAAACCGGAATTCTTCGCGCGTGTTAGACTTTACGATGCGGGTTTCTGTTATGTTCCCTCCTCGGTTGCAGAGCTGGAAAAATACCATCGGGCTGGAGTTCGGAGAAAGCCGAACGCTACACGGGCGAGCCCGTGGGTCCGTGACTCCAGCTATCTGGGACGCAAAAGCGCGCGCTTACTGCGGTCGAATCTTTTTTTTTTTTTTTTTTGAAAGGAGAGGGAGGATAATGCGGCAGAAGAAGAAGGGAGGGAGGGAATGTTTACTTCCGAAAGAGCAAAGATATTGCTCGGTACAAGAAAAGGCGCCAAGTAATCGGAGGACATTCATTTAACGATGTAAAGAGGTCAAGGAAAGTCGGGGGTAATTAAAGATATCAAAAGAGGAAGGGGTTATGCAGGGATCCATCCCTAAGAGTTGATTGAACCGAGCAATAAAATTTTATCACCCACTGGTCGGTTTTTCTTTACACCATCTGTTGTCGTTGAAATGACCTCTCCTTGACACGACCTCTCGTCTTCCAAGCCTGATTTCCTTTGTAGTTTCGTTCTTTCCCTACCCTTGGGAAAGTTACATCAGCGCGCGTCGCGGCTTGTGGAGTTTACGCGCCACGTGACGTCGTAACAAAATGGCGGGGGGGGGGTTGTTGTGTCACTCAAAAGTTAAATCAGACTGGTCTACTTTCAGTTTGACGTCATGCTGGCTGACCTCCACTTTGTTTGAGCCATCGCTCGGCGTCCGCCAGACCGCTTTAGCTGCAGAATTCTCCCGGAGAAATACCATGGATCAGAAAAGCATTTAACTACCTCAGACTAATCGGTCTTTTGACAGAAGTGGCTGCTGAAACTTGTTTACACACCTGTTGCGTACACGCCACCCTAGTTTTCACGGGTAGTGAGTTCTATAGGAAAAGTGTGGTGACTATCTTCCCATTCATATGCTAATTAGGCATTGTTTCTTGTAGGATTGAAATTACTGACAAATAAGTATTTGTGTTACTTTCATTTTGCGGCTATATACCGAGTGGCTGGATTTAGATCTGAACTTGCTCATCATAGAACGTGAGTCGACAGGTTGTTTTCTTTTGTTTTTATAATTAGTCTGGGAAATCTGTCCAAATATAACTATTTTCACCTTTGAAGGATAATAGTTCGAATTTTCAACAGCTATTAAATCCAAGTATAAGTATTAATATCTAACTATCAAGTACCTATTATTATTATTATTATTATTAAAAATCACTCTGCCAGTTTCGTTTTGTTATGTTTAGTTACTGTACGTGATTAACCAGATAGCAGAGTGCACCAACTCAACCCGAATGCGGTCTGAGACCGATTTATCTGACAGACAAAACACACGGTCGGTCAGCAGCGATCGATTGGAACCCGGATACATCGGATAACGCTGTTACCACAGGTATACAACTAACAACAAAATATTTAGCTAAACCGAGAGAAGAAATAATTAAATCTATTGGCACATGAAAATGCCATGGAAACGTCCAAAGAAAATAGCGGTACTTGTTCCGGGAGTTTCCCGGCAAAGTGGTTTTACCATTTTGTTAAGTTTATCGTCGTATTCCGCCAGGAATGGCTGCTCTACAGCTCATCTGCGCAGTGAGGCGTAGAGATGGAGCCAAGAAGTGGAACATCCCTGTATATAAGAAACATTTTATTTATTTTAAGTGTGACAAAAGGAAGGCAAACCACTGGCTCCACCAGCAATGAATAAGTCGAGATTAATCGCCTGACAAGTCTGACTAATAGCAACAGCAAAGTTGCTTGGGGGGGGGTCAAGAGCAGGGGGTCACCCTTCTGGCTTTTAGGTGTCTTTCAGCGGAGTGAATGCTGTAGCAGGCTGTTTGACAAACAAAAGAATGAATGAGGTTCAGAGAAGAAAAATTTTCACTTAATTTAAAATAGATTTATTGATTTACTTAAGGAATCTGAATACGAGGCTAAGCTGGCTACGTGTATAATTTTGATAAATATTAGATTTAAACGATATCTTATCGTATTTTTTTCAGAAGATTTTTGAAAAACTATAGTAATAAGAGTGAATGCTCTTGGTAAATTACATGGTCTTGCGGTGCACTGAGATTCTTCTTTTATTAACTGCATCCCATCCAAGCTTAACACCCGTCCAAGAGGTCACGGGTTCGATACCCGCTTGAATATTTCAGAGGTGGAAAAAGCTGCTAGCCAGTGGGTGGGTTAGCCTTACAAACAGCCTTTCTCACGACTAAAACTTGCTAATGGCGGCGAAGAGATATCTACCGAAACCGATTGGTGATGGCGAAGCTCCGGCAGGCGATTCTCGAATACCGAACGGCACTAATTACAATTGTGTTTTAATAGCTTGTAACGCTGAACTGTAACTGACCAATCCCAAGCTTTCTTATAAAAAGGGTTTGGTCCTTTACTGCTAATGGCCAAATCAATCTGCTTACAAAATCGCCATGACGGTTCGGCTAGATCTTAAAGACTGATGCTATAGATTCGTTAAAGCTGTGAGAGGGATAAGATGATGCTAAACTTCTAAGGTATATTTGTGGGGAGGTTCGAAATGGGGTTAGGTAAGTGATGTAGAGCCTCGATTAGTTAGAGATTAGAAAGAGATGGGGCATGGAGTCGTGTTGGGTATGCGAGTCACAAACGTGATATACTAACCCTAACCCTCCACACGGTGGCAGTACTTTCAATTTGACAGACCCCAGATAAATTATCCGTGTACTATTGTTTGTTTTAAGGCGAGGATTGAGTCTGTGGATGGGCTTCTACACCTCATAATTCCATTCGTTTGTTTGTCTTTTTGTGTTGCACGCTTGCCCGTCATCTACACTACAGAGTAATCTTAATCTTTCGGTCAGCCGGTGGTAGCCTAATCAGGATTTACCTAAGCCATCGAATAGTTTGAAACTAATTCAGATTACTGCACGACATTTACTTAAATAATCCGGGTCAAAACCGCCGGAATTAAAAGCCGATCCAGGTAACTATACACATGGTAATCAAAAGTGAGTCAGGTAACTACATACACCCCAGGCAATTAAAATAATTCCCGAGTTGTAGTCGGTGAATAAAAGTAATCTCGGCTATTAAGGCCATTAAGCGCCAGGTTATTGAAAGTAATCCAGACTACTACATGGATACCAGGTAATTAAAAATAATTCGGGTAACTGCTGGTCAGATAATAAAACTATCACAGGTTGCTGGACACTAGGTAATTAGAGTACTACAGAAACGCCGGGTAATTAAAGTAAATCGAGTTACAGCTAGCTGCATAATTAACTCCTCCCGGCCAGGTAGCTTAGCGCTTGCATAATGATGTTTTGCAATCGATTTTTTATGAAATGATTGTTAACCGATCTAAATCTAATCTGACAGCGCAAATCTCTGAAAGAGACCGAATTCCTCGTCCAACTACGGAAACAAAACAGGAGAATCGCCATCCATGGCCAGAAATGGAGCGGAGAGGAGACGCCGTCCTCCCCATCTCTTTCTATCAGAATCATTCCCCATAGTTTCCCTGGTCTGCAGCATATCGCTACTGACATCTAGTGGCATTGAGATGCATCAGTCACCCGTCATGCTACATAAAGGCAAATTAATTAGCGGCACGTGAGTGCAAATGTAATGAATATCGTATTCCGGGATCCCGCTCGTCACCGTCTTTCCGGACGACAAATAAACCTACAGAGCTGCAGTGGAAAGAACAGTTTCTGTCTCGGATTACTTTCTTAAGAATGCGAGAAATGAAGGAGACGACAAATCTGCTTCGCCTTTTGCGACAACCGTAAACAAAACTCAAGGCGAATCGTCTACTGCAAAGATGGCGCCCGTCACCTATCCATGCAAATAGCGATTCCTAATCGTCAAGGTAGCCTCTTTGGCTGAAGTGACAAACCGAACCAGTATGACACACAGTCAAAGGATGTGTTGGTGTCTCGTCAAAACCGATGGATAACGAAGAAGACAAAAAAATTATCTTCGGGTAAGAAACGGGCAGTGGTGGTGGTAACCTTGGATGTGATAGCTGCATCAAAATTTCTTTCCTAACAGTACACAAGAGAAATGGGAGACCTCAAAGGAAAAAGAATCTCATTTCCTGCTTCATGGCCTAACAGGACTGCGAAGACTCCCGTGGAAACTGGTGGAATCCCCCAAGCGTTATGGATTCTCAGAGACGACTGTCCGGGGGAAAAATCTTGTGGCACTGGGCAGGATGTCCTGCGTAACTAGATACTTTGCCAGTAAGTAAACAATGTCAATGTGTGGCTCTGTTTTAATTACAGAATGAAATTCGGAGTTGCTACGCGATGGATGGAATGACTGCCGTAAATCAATCTCCAACAATACTTCGAATAAACTGGGTGTAATTTTGGAGTCCGCTAGGTGGCGAGCTTATATCGCACCACATCAGCAGTCTGGAATGACGACTGCCAGTCATTGCGTCGTCTCTTTGGAACTGCATTGCACGATCCGCAGAGAGCAAAGGGAAATCAGTGCGGGGTCTGGTGGTGGTGGTGGTGTTGGAAAGAATTTGTATAATGCAGTGCCCGAGCTTTCAAGCTTATCTGAACTGCTACAGAGTCGACAGGCATTTCTGGTCTACACAGACAAACGGATGCGTCATACCAACCGCGCTCTCCGGGGTACGAGGAAGAGAAGTGGGCCGAGAGCGGCGGATGTCGGATAAGCCGTCCGGAATCACATGTTCAAGTGTCGCATCATCTGAGAGCGGGAGCAATAATTGGAAAACAGTTTCTGAGCGGCTCGACTAATCATCTGAATTGAATAGGAGCAAGAAGTTGACAGCCGTGCAGGACTAAAAAAAGAACCGGTCCACTTGGACAACGAAGACCTGAACCCTCTGGTCGGCTGCAGCCGACTGAGCATCCATCACCAGAGTCCCGGCCGGAGCAACCTTCGGGTTTCGACTGTGTGTTGTGTGTCTACTGTAGGCCGTTGCATAAGTATGAATATAACAAGTCTCCGAATGATAAGACGGGCCTCCCCGGCGGTTTCTCTTTGTTCCTCTTCACCAGCCGATCATCGCGTGGGTTTCTTCCACGCGATTTGCTCTCTTGCCACATTTAAAACTTTAGCGAAGATTTCTCTGCTGTGGTCGTAAGTGCTAGGCCCCACGCAGCGGACAACTTCGGTACTACACTCAGTTCCCTCCCTTGTAAGCATCGGTACACACACACACATATGGAAAAGACGACTGAACAACGAGTAACGGTCTTGTTTGCGCGATAATGAGTAGTTACTCGGGGAAACATTGAACGTTACAACACAGCTGATCAACTACATCGAAATGTGGGCTTTTATTAAATCCGAATTAATGGTGATAATTTAAGCAGCAACAACAGTAATATATATATATATTTCTTAAATTGTCAGATTAAGCAGAAATAAGAAAATGAACGCAAACTTAAGAATAATAAATAAATAAAAGAAAATGGTATTCTTGTAAACTTAACGTGGAACACGAAAAGATGAAAGAAACCAACTAAGGTCGATGTATGTAAAACAGATACAGCCAAGGTAGGGAATTCAAATCTTTATTAAGCAAAAGTAAAATCCGATGTCAAAGAAATGGCGCTGGTACAGACAAGTTCTTGCATGGATTTTTTTTAGGTTCTTATTTCAGAATTTGGGTTTCCTTTTAGGGAATTAATGCATGTACCGATACTCCGGACAGTTTGGTTTCAGTGTTGAAGACGGTTTTAGATTGAAAGAAAGAAAATTCCCAGGGAACTTCGAACCCCGGCTGGTACCCGCGGCTGCAGTTATGTTCTATAACCGATAGCCCCCTCTTTGCTGTTTGTCCCCGCAAGAACGTGAAAGTACGAAAAAATCCTTCATAAAAATTGTTTTTATACGACAACTGCTAAAATCTAAGTACTGCCGGTACGGTTGTGGCGATCGCTGGTCTGTGTACCCGCCGCCCCCGTCCGCTCCTTGCTTCCACGAGTCCCCTTTTCCGCGCGGTGGGATAATCTTTCTGACTTTTAATTTGTTATTCTTAGCTTTCTGAGCCTGGCTGGAGTTTATGGCTAAGCAAGACCCCCGTTTCTCAAATGTCCTCCTCCGTCGGCAGCCTGTGGTTTCGCCAGTTCGTTTCTTGCTCGTCTTTGCCACTTGTTAGGGGTGGGAACGGTCGGACCCCCTCGACACGTCGATTTGAGGTGGAGCTCCCAGAATCTAGAAGAGAGGCGGTGGACGTGTGATTGTCATAATTAAGCGGGTTTCTCGACCCCCCCCCGCAACAAGTCAGCTTCTCTCTGTATTCCCCAGCACGGGTTGAGCCGAGATATATAGTAAGTACCTTCGTCGTTAATACGACGCTTTGTGCCGATAAATCTCCTCCCCACAGGGGTTTGGCATCACGTGTGTGCTTACACGGCCAGCTCAACGCGAACTCTAGCTGGTGCTTCTAGGCTGGGCTGACGTAAAACCCGGCGTGGCGTATTGGCGAGTAAAACAAAAACACGAGTTAGCTCCCTTCTTTAAGAAAAACAAACAAAAAAAAACAGTTAAGAAACAAACGCAGACAACTTGATATTTATAAAAAGTTATGGAAATTTCGTGCGCCTCTCTCGCTCTCTGAACTGACGTCATATCTCCTCCCTCTCTCTCTGTACTGACGTCATATCTCTTCGCTGTGTACTGACGCCATATCTCCTCTCTCTGTACTGACGTCATATCTCCTCCCTCTCTCTCTGTATTGACGTCATATCTCCTCTCTCTCTCTGTACTGACGTCATATATCCTCCACTCTCTCTTTGTACTGACGTCATATATCCTCCGTCTCTCTTTGTACTGACGTCATATCTCTTCGCTGTGTACTGACGCCATATCTCCTCCCTCTCTCTCTGTACTGACGTCATATCTCCTCCACTCTCTCTTTGTACTGACGTCATATATCCTCCCTCTCTCTTTGTACTGACGTCATATCTCTTCGCTGTGTACTGACGCCATATCTCCTCTCTCTGTACTGACGTCATATCTCCTCCCTCTCTCTGTACTGACGTCATATCTCCCCTCTCTCTGAACTTACGTTATATCTCCCTCTTGCTGTGTACTGACGTCATATCTCCCCATTCTCTCTGTCTCTCTCTGAACTAACGTTATATCTCCCTCTCGCTCTGTACTGACGTCATCTTCCTCTCCCTCCCTCTCTCTCACACATGCGCGCGCGTACTCTAGCGGTCTCCGTGTAAACGATGCTACTGTAAACCAGTTTCAGATTATTAAGATTTAACAAACTCTTGAACTCTCCGGCATCCCGGAAGCATAAATGAACAGCAGTTTATATCGACAGGTTACTGAGCCTGATATGGAAATAGTCCTACTTCACGTAAAGGTACGTCTCGTGTTTAACTACTGAACCATTTCACTGATTACCAGTTTTAGCAAACTGTGGCGCTATAAAACACCGACCTATTAACAAATTGGCCACCAAGACCTGCAAATTGCGTGTGCGTGCGCGCGCGCGCCTGACATTAAATCTGCCGTTTTCCTGTTCATTACTCACTGCTAAAGATAAATCGCCACGACACATCCAGAGTTATGCATTTCCTTTCACCTCCAATAACAGCTAACTGCTGGCCCAGGTCAGGTGACCATCTGCAGAAGTCCTGGAAAGTTTCCAGATATGTCGTGACTCCGAAGCATTTAAACACGCTAATCTACAGCGATATTAATTACATTGCGCGCACACACACATATATATTCTTTTAATTGTGTTTTTAGAGGTAGAGCATTAAACAATAAGTGACTTTGATCACGCTAAGGCCAATGGTCGCGCATCTGGTGAAGTTTATGAAATCGAAAGTCAGTTCTTTCTCCGTCGTCGCTCAAGCAGCCTTTTGTTTGTCTTCTGCCGTTGTCGCCGCGCCAGGTTCTTTTATCCTGTCTTAATTTCTACAGAAAAGAAAAAAAAGAAAAACTACAGCAAAGACAAGAGGCAAGGACGCCACCCAGACAGATGGGGCCGGTCGACCAACCGCGCCGTCGTACGATATCTGGGAGACGACGACGAGAGGATTTCGGGGAGACGAGGAATTGGTCGAATTAAGAATGACTCATAAGGTTTGTTGGTATTTTTAAATTTTGGCAATTTCTGATTCATCGCTACGATGACACACACCCCTACGTCCGCCACACTCGCATATTTTCGGCCTGACATAATGTCGCCGGCATTGTTGTTCTTCGGTCGTACGTCGGCAACCTTTTGTCGGGCTGTAGCCAAGCTCGGAGAACCGAGTGTAGCCAGCTTGTTCTTTACGACACAGTAGCCAGTAGGGATTGAGCCGCAGGTTTCCCTAACCACTCTGCCAATCCACAACAGTCTAATTAATATTGATTCGCGTTTTTTCTCATGCGTGGAAATTTCCGGGAAAAAAAATAGAAACACGGATTTTTGTGTGATGGTCGCTCCAGTAAATGCCAATCGTTTGTGGGTAAACCGATAAAAAAGATGTAAATTCATAGATGAGCTATTTTCACATGTGAATTGAATCTTTGATCTACTTGTTCATAGTCTTAGCTGAAAACAGCTCTAATAGACGATTATTGATATGCATCAGGTATCGATCTAGTAGGCGTAACAATAAACTGCTGATGGATTTCTTAGGAACATATACATAAATATAAACAAATGGAACCTGTTATACTTGCAACACCAACAACTCCTGCCTGCTCTTCACAAAAATATGCAAAATTAAATAAATTATATTTTTCAGTTTTTAAATTAATCAGATTTATTAACTCGTATCGGTATTTGTTAGAATAGTTTTGGAAAGACACGACCGCTTCCTGGTCAAGGAAAACAGCGGTAGCACTGCAAGTATTTCACAATCGAATTTCCGCAGAGCCTCGGTTCGAATCTCAGTCTCGAGGCGTGTAGTGTTATGACTCCTGTTGTGTCCGGACATCACGATAGAGGGCGTCTTCAACAAGAGGAGAGAGAGAGAGAGAGAAAGAGGAGGGTGGGGGAGCAAGAAACAGCAAAATGAATTGACACCTGTCTAGTGGTTAGCTCAAGAATTTACTCGTGCGTGCGTTTTGTTTGTAACGTCACCGGACCGACACGTGACTTTGGTTTTAGCATCTCTGATACTAAATAATGCGCGCTTTAACTTTTCTTCTCCGCTGATCTTCTTTTTTTTATACTTGGAATTTAAGTAAAAAAACAAAAAAAATTAATAAAGATTCGAAGTTTGACCATTAAATGCCTTATTTTAACAGTGGCGAATTTTAATTCTTCTTCTTCTTCTTCTTCTTATTATTATTATTATTATTATTATTATTATTATTATTATCATTATTATTATTATTATTATTATTATTATTATTACGTATTATTAATTTGTTGGAAGTGTACGTATTTGTATATATCCCCCTCTGTGATGAAAGATAAAGCAGAAAATCCGCATCTGTTGTGCGTGTTTTGCATCCACTGTTCGAAGTTCAGGAAAAAGTAACCGAACCACGTGGGCTGGTGTCGGATGCCGCAGTTGTCGGCCCTGACTGGTCCGGCGGTGTTCGCATAAACACTTCAATGTCGTCTTTGGAGAGAGTGGAAGCGAACAGCTTCGTGAACTCTCGTTTTTGCCGATTTTGTCGCGTGACTCCACGTTACTTGAAATTAGGTCTACGTTTCGCTAAAACTCTTTGTCGGCATCGTCAGGACTTTTTGAAAACTAGGAAACGAAAAATAAAAATGTTTAAAAAATGGCGGCGAGTTACTTCTTCAAAATAAAAACGAGATAAAAGATATCGACTCCGACAGTGGGCGGGAAAACAATCTCCGTCTGCCACCCCTGGCTTGCGGAAGTTCCAAGTACTTCATTTTATAATAATAAGGGGGCAGGACATTTTACGGATCTTGGCAAAGCAGGCGCTGCTGGTGGATGGCTGAGGTTGAAAGGCCCGAGTTCGAATCCCGATCGACGCTCAGCCAGTTTAGCGTCGTCTCGCTCTTTACCACCAGTCGGCCAGCCGCGTCACTTTTATCCAGGTGCTCCGCTTTCCATGCCACATCCAAAAATGAAGAGTTCTATTATTAAAGATTCGCCGGGTACACGTGGCGGAGGTTTCGAGAATAACTCACCACCCCTCGGCCTCTGCTCAAAAGTCCCCTACTCGGGTAACTCGTGCCCGCCCGCCCCCCACCTCTCCCCCTTCTGGCTCGATACCGTGACACGCCCTTAGACCCCGAATGCCCACACGAGCGCGGTCGGGGGGGGGAATCACGAATTGCGATTGAATCATTTATTTTTTGTTGCTTTTTTTTTTAAAAAAAAATTCTTTTATTGTCTTTTAAATACCGTAACAAAAGTTTAATGACGCACAAAGGAATGCACAAGTGTTCTAACCAAAGCGTTTTTGCGGTTGATGTTGTTGTTGCTGTGTTTTGTCTTGGAGTTTTATCGTCAAATGTATCATCAGATTAGGAGAACACTCCCCTGAAATTAATTCCCTAGACAACATCCTTATAACCGGTGATGACGCATCTTGAACTACTTCGGTCCGCCGAGTTATTTTTCCAAGAATAAAAATACATAACTAGAAAAGAAAAAAAAAAAATACAAATCGTAAAGTAAGATAACAACAATACGAAAGGCAAAGTCTTGGAACCATTTCCGTGTTGGTGAAGTCGGCTGTAATAATATCGCCAACACGTCATTTTTCACAATACGAGATGTTTCGGTAGAGAGGAAATCTCATTTCCAGGGCTTCCGTAAACAGGCCCAAGCTTCCAGCCTCGCTGAAAACAACTCCAACTTATTATTATTATTATTATTATTATTATTATTATTATTATTATTATTATTATTATTATTATTAGAATATGGTGCTTCCAGTTAAATCCAACATACAGCTGGCTACAGCCGCCAGTATGTGCCAGGTTTAGTAGTTTAGGTAGCGAAAAAGTTTGAAGTGTCTTTTGAAAGATGCCAACCCTCCCTTCTACTACCTTCTGTCTGAACTTCGAAAATAGCGGACTTTCTTCTTGCATGCGAAAACAGAATGCTGCAATAGCGCCGTCTAGCGGGAGAAAACTAATTATTTATTATATTTTAAATATTAACCAAACCAAAATGTTTGTGAATTTCAGAGATAATTTCTTTCCCTTAGATTATCCCGGTTCGCACAAGAACGGCGCGCCCAGGCCATTAGATACACTGACCAATAAAATTATGCTAATAGTTTCGTTTAATAATGTATGCCAGCCAATGGGCCTGCGTGCTTAGGTTTTCGTTGTTCTTTTACAAAGTTCTTGTCTCCAACTCTTAAAAAGACAAATCGATAGTCTCTGATATAGATGATTGTTCAGCAAACGTGAATCATAACATTGGTGAATTTACAGAGAGATGGAGAGAGAGAGAGAGAGAGAGAGAGAAGAGAGAGAGAAGAGAGAGAGAGGAGAGAGAGAGAGAGAGAGAAGAGAGAGAGATAGAGAGAGAGATGGTGAGATGGAGAGAGAGAGAGAGAGAGAGAGAGGAGAGTTTGCACAAACTTTCTTTCTCGAGAGGGTGATTAATATAATTGTTAGGTTAGATTCGGCTCCACCGACTTCTGACCGAGAGCAGTCTGTGCCGCCGGAACATGGACAATGACGCGCTGATGGTACAAGGAAGTAAAAAGTATATTAGGCGAATGGTTTTCTAACGACGTTTGCTTTGGCTAAGAATAAACTGCTGCCAGTCTAAACAAGAATGAAATCCCCAAGAGAAAGATTTGCTGTTCTTCAGCTACTTTAATTTCATTTGTGTTTACACGTCAGTCTATCGGTGGCCGCGCATGGTTCTGTCTCCGTATTTTTCTCTCAGTCGCCGGCCGGGCTGGTATATTACTGTCTTCTCTCTTAACCATACATCGACTGGCTGGGTGTGAAAAGCGTCTCCCCGACCCACGCCAGCCAGTCGCTGGGGTTCGTGGCCCCACTCTGACACTGCTACAGTTCTGAAAGCTGTTCTTCCAAAGGAAGAAAACACTTAAAAAAAAAAAAAAAACGATTTTCAACGGAAAATAACCAAAATTAAAGAGAAAGTTATTCAATTATTTTCTGTAGCAACTGTTCGTCATCGACTTAGTTCTTTTCTCACCTACAGTTTTACCTGTCTTTTACATTTAATCTGGTGACATTCTTTTTTGTTCGTTCCGCGCGCAGAGCCCAAGTCCAGGTTTTTACACCTGACTGGAAGATTTGCATCTTCGGCCTTCGTCGTTTTCCTATCCTATCCGACCCAACACGTCCGAGTTTCCTCGTCGAAAGATAAGACGCGCGGCGTAACCAACTATCCGCGTGCGTCTATTAGCGGATTGAATATAGACCGCGGGTCTTATCAATATAGGCCACCGGTATTATATCTACCTGATCAATATAAGCCGTGGGATGGCGGCAGACGGCCCCGTGGTTGATGGAGTGCAGTAGACAGGTCAAAATGTCTAGACTGCCGGGATTCGAGCTGCGACTGTAGAACAAGTGATCGTCGAGTTTAGTCTTACAATGGATATTGGTTACATTAACCAGTCGATTGTCTGTGCATTAAAATAAAATTTAACCCCCCTAACCCCCCGGGCAAGCTATGAAATACAAAAAGGGGGCCGTGGTTGACCCCCCCCGCCGAAGAGTGGTAGCCGGCTCCGCGCTTGACTAACTGCGTTCCTGTAAACAAACAACGCGAAGAGACAGTCCCAGGGTTCGCCGTCGTCACGTCGATGAATGGGACGGAGTCACCGGCAAAGGGTTGCCAAAGAGATTTCTCGTGGATCTTTAGGTGGGCGTTGTGGCGAGCGCCGCTGCCGGAGGCCTTCAGCGGCAAGAACACACTAGCGCAGCAGAAAGAAGCCGGAGAACGGTCCAGTGACGTGTGGCGCGTCAGAAACCCCCCACGTCTATTCGACAGGAATAAAACGCTTCGGAACAGAGAGAGGAGGGTCAGGGGACGGACGTCTCTGGAAAGACCTCCGAGTAATGGCGTGGCGGCGCGTACTTTTATCCGATGAGTCAATGTTTCATCCATCCCCGTCTGTAGGTCGGACCTGCATTTGAACAGAACCCAACCAAAACTTTAAAACCCCAGCGCCTTTTGCCATCGGTCAAGCGAGGAGACGGGGAGCGTCACGGTGTGGGTTGTAATCTCGCATAACGGAAAGAGAGAATTGATAATTTTAGAGAATAAGGTTTCATTTCTGCCAGACACGATGCCATTTTAAAGAAACATCTCTTACCATTGCCTCAGGCAGACATACCTAGATTCGATCCCTGTATTCTTCGAGGATGGCGCTACAGTCTGGAAGTGGAATCAGGGCATTCGGATTCTTATCTGGGTACCTCAAGGCCCTGGATATGAAGCCAATCAAGCAAATGCGAGTGTACCTCTAATGGCAGCTGAGAGGAAGTTTCTTAACATTAGTTTTGGTGAAGAGGATACATTTCAGTTCTGTAATTTCTCGAAGTAACGGCTTAAGCTAGAAAAAACATTTGTAGTCGTTGCAGCTATCAAGTAACATAAAGCTGCACCATCCATGAATTCAGTGTTTTGTTTAATTGGTAAAACAATTCATCGGAAATACACTACTTTGAAAAACGTTCTTCAAATGTACCTGATATCTCCCGCTAACCAAGCCACCTTTCGTGTAAAAATCATCGGGTTTCAATTTTTGATGCCTCCCATTTCATTTAATTAACTTAAATTCCTTTTTACGTCTTTTATATCGCCGGAATTTGCCTGCACAAAGATTAGTTTTTTAGATGCACTGCCTACAGAGAGAGAGAGAAGAGAAGAGAGAGGAGAGAGGAGAGAGAGAGAGAGAGAGAGAGAGAGAGAGAGAGAGAGAGAGGAGAGAGATAAGAGAGAGAGAGATGGAGAGAGAGAGAGAAGAGAGAGACAGAGAGAGAGAGACACAGAGAGAGAGAGAGAGAGAGAGAGAGAGAGAGAGAGAGAGGAGAGAGAGAACAGAGAGACAAACACAAGAGAGAGAGAGAGAGAAGATGGAGAGAGAGAGAGAGAGAGATAGAGAGAGAGAGAGAGAGATGGAGAGAAGAGAGAAGAGAAGAACACGAAGAGAGAATAGAGAGAGAGAGAGAGATCCGCTTTAACTACAAAAGAAGAGAACGTTCGTTACCAGTACTTTGATAACCTACCTTTGCCTTACTGTGACAAATATAAACGAACCTTCTTGACTGACTCATGTGCGCCACCAAGAAAAGAAATATCTTCTGTTTTAATTCATACGATGACCACTATTCTCTTGGGGTGGGTTGTCATTTGAAGCAGCCCTAGTTTCAGTATTCAGGATATGCATCGTCAACTCTTACGATATCATGGTGGTTGTCCATTAGCAGTGTCCTATTACAGCAGAGAAATTTGTCTGCTTCCATAGGAGCGCATTGTGGGATACTTTTGGTTTTAAACTATCGCTAGCTAAAAACTCATTCATACAAACAGCTTCTCGGCATCCTGGATATACGTGGCTTTTGTTGCTTCAACTTGACTTAAGTTCTTGGGATTTATGGTGCATCTGAGTGAAAACATGGCCTGTACATTAACGGATCAACGAGTTATCTAAGACAGTAGCATTGAATTTGATCGGCAAAAATTCTGGTTAACACATCAGTAAATTCGATGCAATGGTATTCTGTATAAACTTTACTTCCTGTAATTGGCTGCCTTCAAACCCCATTGGGAAACCTTGTGGGTTTTTTTTTCAGTCTTCTCTCGTTTGTTGCATTGTAAAATAAAAAGATTAGATGTTGTACTGGGAAGAACAACCGGGAAAACGGGTACCAATCATAAATGATTGAATCTTATTATCCTTTTTTCTGGTAGACAACAAATCGCAGGCCTGTCATGTTCAAAATCAACGTCACAATTCGCCGATCTGCCAACTCTCTAAATGCCAATACGCTAAACTTGCCCTGGGGAAATGAGTCTGCAATATCTTTTCACCTTGGTTGTCTGGAAAATAGCAGAGTTAAATGTAATCGCCCTTGGTATCGTCGTTTTAATAGACAGTGGTTTTTTTTCGTTTTGTTTTGTTTTTGCCAACGATGGTTTTGCTGAACCCGAAGTGGTGCATCAGGCAGGGAGCCGTTTTCAAAAGCGCTCGATATCTGTTATATTCCTGCTATGAAAAAAAAAAAAAATCAGTTTATTTTTAAATAAAATCACGTGGAAACTAGAAACTAGAGATTCCACTTTGTCGCAAATAATACAGCAAAATTCACATACGAAATATTCTTAAACGAACCATGTTCCCATGGTAATAACAATACAACCCAAGGAAAATTTTAACAAATTTTAATTGACGTGTATTTAGGGATCAGCAATCAATCAAGAACCTCCCTTTTTTAAAGATGTCCGAAATCGAGATCTATCATTCAGCCAAACTGATCGACATTCTTCGAGAAAGAAAATGAAATCTAGATTTTCTCTGTTGACTCGAAGCTTTTTTTAATTGTTGCAATTGCCTTCCGATTATGGAAATTTTATCGTGCTTATCCAATTCTGCCAACTGAGAGAGAGAGAGAGAGAGATGACGTCAGAGAGGTGACGTCATTACAGAGAGAGATGACGTCATTACAGAGAGATGGAGAGACAGAGAGAGATGACGTCAGAGAGAGGTGACGTAATTACAGAGAGAGATGACGTCATTACAGAGAGATGGAGAGACAGAGAGAGATGACATAATTACAGAGAGATGACGTCATTACAGAGAGATGGAGAGACAGCGAGAGAGAGATGACATCATTACAGAGAGATGGAGAGACACACACACAGAGAGAGAGAGAGACAGAGACAGAGAGAGATGACATCATTACAGAGAGATGGAGAGACACACACACAGAGAGAGAGAGAGACAGAGACAGAGAGAGAGATGACATCATTACAGAGAGATGGAGAGAGAGAGCAATGACGTCATTACAGAGAGATGGAGAGACACACAGAGAGAGAGATGACGTCAGAGAGAGGTGACGTCATTACAGAGAGAGATGACGTCATTACAGAGAGATGAAGAGATACAGAGAGAGATGACGTCAGAGAGAGGTGACGTAATTACAGAGAGATGACGTCATTACAGAGAGATGGAGAGACACAGAGAGAGAGAGAGACAGAGACAGAGAGAGATGACATCATTACAGAGAGATGGAGAGAGAGAGAGATGACGTCATTACAGAGAGATGGAGAGACACAGAGAGATGACGTCAGAGAGAGGTGACGTCATTACAGAGAGATGGAGAGACAGAGAGAGAGATGACATCATTACAGAGAGATGGAGAGACAGAGAGAGAAAGATGACATCATTACAGAGAGATGGAGAGACACACACAGCGAGAGAAAGAGAGAGACAGAGACAGAGAGAGAGATGACATCATTACAGAGAGATGGAGAGAGAGAGAGAGATGACGTCATTACAGAGAGATGGAGAGACACACACAGAGAGAGAGAGAGAGAGATGTCTGGCCATCTGGTAACGTGCTGACTCTGTTTTCAGCAGAAACCGGGGCCGGTTGCTACGAGAGACGTCAAGTTTCATGGAAGTGAGTTTGAAGTCTCTCTTTTATCATGTTTTGATCTCTCTCTTTATTCTGATGCTTCATAAACTACCAGTTTTGTTTGTTTGTTCTCCGCAAATATTTCAAATTAGAATTTGTGAAAACGTTATGAAACCTCTGTAGGATTCCCCTAGCGTGCCATATATTATTTTCCTGTCTTTTGGATCGGGAATCATGACAAAAGGGAACTTATTCTTGTCTGGTGTTGAACGCTGAAGCAGATCACCACATGTATACCATAATGCACAGCTCTTTTTAGCAATCACATCACTACGTTAAATCGATAACAAAAGATCGATCTCAGCATAGAATCTAAAAACTCGCGCGAATATCTTTATTTATTTATTTTTTGAGAAAGCCGACCGCAACTTTTCTACAAAAAAACCGGAAGTAGGATAGAAACTTGGTTTTTTATATAATATATATAAGTTCAAAGATAAAATCTGATAAATTGGCCAGATGTTAATAAATTTTGAATTCATTTGTTTATTTAATTTCTACGTTACTCTTATAATTATTTTCTAATAAAAAAATAATCAGTAGAAACAGCTTTAAAAATGACTTGCCAATATAATGCAATTAAACGAGAATCCCTGACGGATTCCTAAACCAGACCGTGATACAGGATCTCGTTGGCTCAGTGCCAAGCAGGTAAAAAGGTTCCTCGTGCTGGCCCGACCAACTAGTAACACAGTCTTTCCCCCCCCCCACTTCACTCTATTGATTCTCTCCTTTATTTGGCATTTTCCGCAACAAACTAACATATCCTGATAACAAGAGGTTTCCAATTTATTCTGGCAGAACGCTCTGCGTGTTCATCGTCTGATTGAGACACTGTTGTTAGAGAGGATTACCCTCCACTCTTCTCGGGTTTTCTTCACCGAGCGGGTTAGGGTTGGAGAAAGGGGGAAGGTTGGCGGGAAAGTCTACGAGCAGAACTACGCGGAGAACGGGAGAAGCGGAAGCGCTCGCCGGTAGCTCTGTTCTCTGTCTGTTCTTTAACACGAAAACTTCAATACCGCTGCCTGATCAGAACTAAAGGGATAAACGAGCGGGATCGGTTTCGAGCTGCGTGCGTCGTGTCGTCGACGGCGGTCATAACGACACATTTCCGTCCATCTCCCTCCCTTTCTTGAATCGGCGATTACAGATCTCCGAGATAAAGCCCTGCAGGTAGCTGTACTTCGCCTTCACCCTTCGCTTTGTGTTGGCGACGGCCCGGAATGGGTTAAAATAAATAGCGTGCACCCCGGCTGACTCTATGCGCGCTCGCAAAGACCTAAACGAAATTAGAGCAACTCCGGCGGCCAAGAAGGGTTAATCGTATGCCGTCGGTTTTTCGTCCGAACGGTAAATCAAGGCGTCGGGGAAGATAATCTCAATTATCGAAATGTATAGCAATAGATTAAAAATGTAATTTTTTTTTTTTTTTAATCTTATCTCGGAGATTCTCGTGTAAGGTTCGCGGCGCGCGACCTCGCGCCACTTATCCGTATCAGTTTCCCGCAGTTTCGTTTCGGCGAATAAGAAACGTCTGAGTTCATTAGAGCTCAGCGGGGTGTTTCTGGTTCCCGGTGTGCCAGCCAGCCTCGCTTATCCATTTCCTCGCGCATCCCAGGCGATCGGGAGAACAGATACAGCCGCCGCAGCCTTCCCGGGAACCGTAGACTGTGGGTCACGTGTAGATAAACGACGACGCCACCTATATCACGCGCGCGCACACGCAGAGACCTCTACCGTTGTATTCCATTCCGCTAATCGTCCGAGGAGTTTTAAACCCCGCCCCCCTCCTCCTCCTCCTCCTCCCGTCAACCTTCATCGGAATTCCCCGTAAAGAACGTCCACGACACTTCTGATCGCGTGAGGCAGAGCTAAAATTGGCGCGAAAAAGGGGGGGGTGTGTGCTGGGGGTGAGTCACTCTCGCCGCTCACCGGACCAGATCGATTATTTCCAACGTCTGCGGGAACCCTGTCATATCAAAAAGCCCCGGCCGGTTCTTGATCCCGCCGCCGCCGTTTCTCAAGGTAGAGATGAATGACGTCACGGATGCTGTGGGTCAGATCCGGTCGGAGAAGGCCCGCAGACGTATGGCACGTGGTTGGGGGGGGGGACAACAACTGGTCGTTTCCAAACCGACGAGACCCCCCGGGCTGCTCTCCCCGGTAACGAATATTCTGTTGCTATGCGACTAGGTCTCGTCTGAAATCCCGCTCGCCGTCCCTCGTCAACCCGTTGTTAGCTTTTGGACAGAAAATGGCGTGGAGGGTTAGGGGGAGGCAACGCTAGGCCCGCAGAGAAGCGCCACAGTCTGCTGACAGCAGGTGGTCTTGATGCTGAAACGTGAGAATTAAATTAACTTTGTTCATCCAAAACACGAATAGGTAAAAAAATTATCGCTGCTGCTACCAAGAAGAGAGTAAAGCGAAACCATATCCGCAGAGAATGTGTGTGTGTGTGTGTGTGTGTAAATGTTATAAACGGAACGGAACAACGACGTAGATAAAAGTAAATTAATAAGGAAATTCTTAACTATATATATATTCCAAAATCAGTCTAAATCACCTTCGGATAGACAGAGTGAGATTAACCTGATTATATCTGTGGACCAGGGTTTTAGAAGGAACACGGTGGTTGTAGACTTAGCCATACTCAAGTAAGTAAGGCTGACTTGTGTTTGATAAACAGTTTATGAAATTATTATTATATATCAGTCTCCACCCGACCATGAAGAAAACCTTTCGCGGATAAATGTTATACAAAACTAGGATTAATCTATCTCAGTAAACGTGTACATATCAAATTAGCATAAGAATAGATTCTCGTCCTTAATTTTTAATTATGCAGTTATGTAATCCGAGTTCAATTTTAAAAACAGATCTTTCAGAGTCTGACTCTCACGTTCAGCGATTCTATGTTCCGGACTGGCGTCCATTAATGAATTCGTCGTTAACTTTGTTGTAATTTCGTGTTGCTTATATAAATCAGACGATTATTCTGGGCAGTCACCTCCATCTTTTCAGCGGAACTAATCAGAGAACCAACGCTTCGACGGTCTTTTCTGGTCGCCATCACTAGGGTGGAGTTCCGAGGAGAGAGAAGAGGAAATGGTGTATTGATTGGCAGCGGGCATTATTATTATTATTATTATTATTATTATTATTATTATTATTATTTCGTGTTATTAAAGAGTAGCTTAACCTGTCACGTGTAAGTTGATTTTTTTTTTATTTTTGAAAGTAAATATCCCGTTAAGGTCTACGGACCTTGACGGCAAGGTAAATAAATGTCCGCTGTTTGCTTGCAGTGGTCGAAAGTACTTGTGAATTTTTTGTTTAAAAAGTCCCATAGAAATAAAGAGTCGGCCAATCGAGCACAACCGGAAATACTCTGTAACTGCGGAAATTAACTGACGTCATTTCCGGAGAGTCATGATCACCAAACAAAGTGGACTTTAAAGCTTCGTTGACATCGATCGGAAAAAGGAGAATTGCTACCCTATTAGTATTTTAAAAATAGACAGTTTATTAAATTTCTGCATCTTTCTAATTTTTTATCTTTTTTCACCTTTATTATGTTTGACCTGACTGAAGATACTTCAGTTGGCAATGAGTCCAACAGTCGAAGGGAGAGAACTTTGTTAACACGTTATCCTATTCGCTAGACTTCGGTAACAATTGAATTTATTTAAATAAAACAACAATGAAATTTTGGCCGATTCATTTCAAAAATAAACTTTCCTTTCATTATGAGTATGCAGGCGTCTTTAACTGAATATGGTGAAGGTTGTAAACGAAATTTCTTTCCGTTTTCACATATTCTCAGTAAACAGGTTTCGGTCACTACATCCTTAATATTTTAAAAACAAAGTGCAAAAAATAAAAATTTTGTTTAGTGTTTTACAAGAAAATCGGGTTTGATTTTTAGTAGAATGCCTGGCGAACACTTATAGTTGACCAAACTTACTACACCTATAGTTGCTCAAACCTACACTAAAAGCTGCTAAGCCAAAGCTTACAATTTCTCAGACGTACAGCCATAGCTGCTAAGTCGACACTTGCAAATGCTCAAACGTACATTCACGGCTGCAGAATCAATACCCACAGCTGATCAAATTTATACTGATAGCTGCTCAGAATTAGATTCATCGCTGCAGCTAACATCTAGAACTTTCCATTGAACCCCCCCCCTATCGCAGTCAATAATACAATTTGCGCGCTATCTTCTCCGTCATCACTAGGGTGCACCGATAGGAAGAAAGGTCTCGGCGTACTGTGATTTAAAGTTGGGGCGGATGGTTTTGTCAGCCAACCCTCATCTCACGCTGAGAATCCAGGTATATATGTTGTATTTCGGATCGTGCATCTGTAGTGCCTAGAACAAGCCTTAACTCTCAGTACTCGTGAGGTAATGCCATTTAATAAGATTTTTTATGTATGCTCTGAACATAAAGTCAAGAAACATCAGCTTGGTGGAGCAACCAAAAAGCTTCCCATCAATAATACAATTTTAAGATAATAGATCGCATTTACGCTTCGGAGTAAGTAGGAGCACTAGCACGTGTTGTATAGCCCAGGGCTGGCAGATGGTGACACAGGGGCTTCGCCAGACATTTTTCCATTGCCCACCTGCGTAGATGGACTTGGCGTCGCAGGTTACCCACAACTTCAAGCTGTACCGCGCTGCCTTCTCGGGCGTGGACTGCCCAAAGGAACAGCACCACTCGAAGAGAAACTTGGCCCCGGGTTGTATGGCGAAGGCAAATCTCAACTCATTTCGTCACATATATCTCGAACGGAGGCCAGTTTGTTTCGATTGTACCGGCCGGTCCTGGTCTCACGAATGTCAAATCGAATCAGCCGAGCAATCGGGTGGAATGCTTCGACGGACATGGTGGCAGGAAATCCAAAACCGGTCGGCTTCGGCTGCGCCTGCTGGCAAAAGGCAATCTGCAATAAGCTTGGAGCGGACCACGTGGTC
Organism: Nautilus pompilius; assembly: GCA_018389105.1. Taxonomy (NCBI): domain Eukaryota; kingdom Metazoa; phylum Mollusca; class Cephalopoda; order Nautilida; family Nautilidae; genus Nautilus; species Nautilus pompilius. Next base: position 456,539 of record JACATO010001527.1, read on the forward strand.
GACGTCGCTCCATCTTTCGCCGAAGACATGCCTGCCTTCCACGTTGGCTATTTCTAGAATGACTCTGGTGATCGTCGGTGAATACGAAACCATTCGGATAACATTTGCATCCGACAGGCCGCCCCCCTGACTTGGTAGCGTGGAGATGCTCCCAAACCGTATTTTTTCCTTCTTCAGATTCAAATACGTCATCCTGGTCCCGAGTCTCTGAAGCGGGACAAATCAAAGAAAAGAGGATCATCAATGAAATCCTCGATTTCTGGTATTTCCTCCTTAACATCGGTCTCTTTCTCCATCTCTTCTGAAATTTCTTCAAATAAAAAATGCCTGCGGGTGCTCACACCTCGCCTCAAACCCAGAGATGTCGTTAGTATCGAGGAAGGGACGACACCGGTAACACCACACAACCAGAAATAAAAACATCTCAATTAAAGCTGAAAATAAAGGGTAATTTCTGCATAAACTAAGCACATTCGCGCACACGCCACCGGTCGGTGTGACGACAACGGAATGTAAGGAGTTATTATTGTTTTTCTTTTTTCAGGTAAGCACACCTGGTTAATCAGGTAAGCGTCAGTCAAGCAAAAAAAAACACAACAAAACAGCCTTTATTCCTTTTCTTTTCTTTTTATTGTCCTCGGCGAAACGATAGGACCGTTGTTCCGTCGCCCCGCAGTTGTCACAAAGGCCCCTTCTTACCTGCAGGGTTACACAATACAGCGCAGTAATAGGCCGAGGGCTCGCACGTGGCGCTCGTACAACAGAAACCGAGCCGGGAGGACGCGGAATGGTGGGGTCGGGTTTTCCTCTAGATCTGCCCTCCTGAAAAGAAGGGGCTCCAGTTTCAGAGGAGGAGGAGGAGGGAACACCACGCTCCGCTCTTCCTCCTCGCCATCTCCACGGTCTTTTCTGTCCCGCGAGCGAGAGATCCCACCTTCAGATTCGCTCCCTTTTTATCCGTTAAAATACTTTATAAAAAACAAATAAACAAGGGGGAAAAACCTCTACCTGCCCCTATATTAGCGTCAGGGATCGACGATCTCTGGCTTTTGCGGAAACAACGAATTCTTTTTCTTTTAATAGAAACAACGAGCAAAAACCGACCGCAATAACTCCAGATTCACCACAAAAGAGTTTAATGAGCCTAGATATGAAAACCAGATTAAGACCGGTCCCTGACTGACGGCTTTAACGGGGGTCCGGTAGAGTCACCTACCTCACGGAGCACAATGACTGGCTGATCGGAGAACCCGAATGGCGCTGCTGGCCTGCTGAAGTCCACGACCGCCGAGCACGTGGCTGACCAGACACCCATGGGCCGAAAGGTCGGCGTGATGATAAATCCCTAAGCACGTGACCAGATAGGATAATAATATCGGACAGGTGATTGCGGGGGTGGGGTAGGGGTGGGACATTCATATCTTGTCTAAATTAACGCTTTCCTTTTACCGCTATTTGCCGCGAAGTTTTGTTACCGCAGCACTTGAACTGGTGCATATGCGAAAGAGAAGCAGCTGGGTATTAAAGAACACGATTACAATAATTCTCAACCGACCGCAGGAAGTCTGCAGACTGTTACATCTCTCAAGAAGAGACAGCCGCCTTATTATCTCTCTCCATCTCTCCATCATCTCTCTCTCTCTCTCTCTCTCCATCTCTCCATCATCTCTCTCTCTCTCCATCTCTCACGTTTCCTCTCTGTTTATTTCTTCTCCTCGCGCACATTCATAACACCTCCGCCCGCCCCATCCGAGCCATAAACCGGCGCGGAGACGGATCGCGACGGATTCAGCACAATTTCCCGTCTTGAACGGCTGCTGGCTTTAGAGGAGAAACAAAAAGCGGGCGCCTTCCTCTTCGGCGACGGCGGTGAGAGAGCGGCAGAATTATTATCTCGTCACTTGAGTGGAAAAACTGAGAACGAACCTGGGCCGGAAGAAATAAAGCAGCCGGAAGTGTGCAGACATTAAAGCGAAGGCGGCGCTATCTCGCCATCGCGTGCCGCGGGGAGTTGAAGGGAGGGGCAGGGGCCGATCTGATTGTTATTGCGCATTGTTATCTGCGATTAGCTAAACGGCAGGACCATTCCTCGCGACGGGCTCGGCTCTCTTCGTACAATGCGTGAAAAATGAAGCGAAGGTGCGATGTCTCGAGTTGGTGTCTAATAAGACGTTATTTTGTTTGGAGGTTCGTTACCGACGTCCGGGAGGCGGATAAGGGTGGGAGGGGGGTGGGGTGGGGACTAGGGATATTTGGGAGGGGCGGCGAAAGTTGTGTTTGTCGATCGGTAAGCAAAAGGTTTCTTTACATTTGAGAAAGCGACAAGTGCTCGGCGGTTCTGAACTTCCTGAGCAGCGGGAAGGCTTTGAACGATTGCCCCGACTACTAACAGAGGGGTTACGGGATTGATCGGTGATTCAGCGCTGAAGTAGCCACTAGCGCCCGATCGAGCGAGCGGGGGTCATTCGCGAGTTTCAAAGCAACGAAAAACGGCGCTTCTGAGGTGGAAAACCCGGCCATGTGACTATTGGCCAATTAAAAGCACGGAACCAGATCCAAAAGGTTCCTCTTCCCCCGCTTGACTGACGTTTGGTCCGTCTTTCTCAGGCGGCTCGGAGCTTTGGGGTGAGCCCGCATCTAGGATCATCTCGGCCGACAACTCTGATACAGACGCCGGCTGCTTAGCAACGAAAATACGCCATAGATTACTCGTCTGCGGCAAACTCTGGACCAGTTTGCGATTGAGAACCTTTCCCTACACGCAGCAGGTGGTCGCCACAGCAGAGACTGGTTCATCTTGTTCTTTCCTTTGAGCTTAAACGAAGTTGCAGGATACGTGCGTTACCCCTGTTCTGAAACTTGTGATGGGGTAGAGTAGTGTACGATGATCCGTAACCATGACAGCGCAACTGGTACGTTTCCAGCGGTCAAACAAATATTCAAAATTCTATTGTGATCATCAGGGTTTTCCAAAAATGTGATGTTTTGCATCTTTTAACTTTGCGCTGCATAATGTTTCTCACACAGGTGGGATCCCGTTGCCGAGCGAATGAAGTCTGAATCCCGACACGCGAAGACCACCGCCGGATTATACAGCTATTGTTCCATGTCGGTTTTTTGGGGGAGAGGTTAGCGAATCCCGGTCTTAGGGATTTAGATGTCGTCAGTACATCCAATGGCTGTTTTCCGAAAGCCTCGTGATGTTTGGACGGGAAGAAGAAACAGTATCGCACCGAAGATCTGTGGCTGGACATCACGATCGCACCCGATCTATTCCGAGTTCCCCAACTCTCTGGATTAGAGATAATAAGCATTTACTTCATTCCCCTTTAACTCGTAATGGCATTAAGAATCTGTTAAGGGTCGGCAGCAACCGAAATACCGGTGCGGGTTAACTCGGAATCCGAGAAACGTTAGTTCTGTATTTCGCCGGTTTCCACGTTGTCCGTTCTGATTTGTTTAAATCCACTAACATCCCGCAGCAGGGAGCTGGAAGGGGTCGAGGAGTGGTGGGGGGGGGGCAATGTGGGGTATCAGCCTTGGTGACCGAGCGAGTTACTCGGGTACGGTCGGGAGTTCTCGAGCCGTGGTCGAAAGCTAGTTACCCGCCTCGCAAAGCTTCGTCCACATATACCGGGAAATCCCCACTTTAGATGTGGGAGTAAACAACACTACCCCTCCAGAAAAAAACAAACCCGCGGGGCTGGCTGGCTGGCTGGCGGAAGACTGCGCCTCGTATTCGAACTCGGGCCATCAACTTTGGCAGTCCACTAGCTAACCATCGCGTCACCAGCCGCCCTCGGCCCCATTTTTTTTTCTTGATAATCTGATCAGCGACAACTGTAGCTTCGAGCGGGTGGCAATACCTTTGAACAGCCATAGTGCGCAGTTCCGTGGTTTATAAAGCGTGTCCTATGGACAGACTAAAAAGAAAGGACCTCTGCCGGCCGGCGGCGGACTTAGCACGACGCTGTCCGAGAACACGTGACCCTCTTGATGACTGCTTCGGCCATCCCGGCCTCGCTCCTATTGCCCCATTTGATAAACAGTAACGATAGTAATTCAGACCGCTGATGCAAAGAGATGATCACCATCCTTTGATTCACAAACGATTTTGATTCCAACCCGAGAGGCGGTAGCCGCCGTTTATTAGGAGATTGCCACTACTATTATTACTATTATTATCGGATTCATCCTGTTGCGCATCACGAGTGCGGCAGGGAAAATTCGCTTGGCTCCCTTCGTATTTTCACAATATTTACAGATGTTTAGCCGGAAGCAGCAGTACGGCAAAAGTAAGGTCCCCTTAGAAGGAACTAACAGATGCGTGTTGAGACGTTTTCCCCGGCAGAGGCAATCGATTTTCTAAAATTTTTTCAGTTTGCCCGAACGAAGAGAAGTAAAAATCTACTTGTTTGGTTCTCCTCCGAGCTCGTCACCGGACTCGAAACGACCACGCACCCAGTCTTTACGAGCCGACATGCCCGCCTAACACGATAATTACTCTTGGTAATGCGTTTTGCTGAGCGAGCCAGAATTAAAACGTTTTCAGGAAACTGTTGGATTCGATAGCCCAACAGCTCACGTTCATTATTGTCTTGCTCAGGTAAATACGAGCTCGTAAAGGCCGAGCTGGTTTTGCGAAGATCGATCGATTGCCGAGCCCCGCGCTAGCCTACCCGGATAGGAGGTCAAGACACACATATAATGAAGAGATTGATAATAATAATAATAAAAAAAAAACAACACTGCACATTTCTGGTTTATCAAGATATGTTAATTTTATTAATAAATATGTTGATGTAGTGAGTCATCTTTTATATAGCACACCTGGTGGAATGTATTATCGACGAGAGAACATGTCTTTTTAATAATCTTGACAATTAGTATCAGTCTATCGCCGAGGCTAGGTTTGCTTTTAGGAGAATAGTTAGTGTATTTTCCAGAACAGCTACATGTTTAAGTATACAAGTCTATACCTTCTCTTTGATATTGTTTGCTGAATTAATTATGATGCAATTTTTAAAAGATAAAGTCTATTATAATACAGCAGAGGCAAAAACTGAATTGGCTTCCTCTGATTTATTAATCTGGCAGTATATATTAGCCATTGTTAAGCTTGGCATTGCTTAACATTTATTTGTACTGCCATCACATGAGAAAAGCAATAACGAGAGAGAGGGAGGGAGATATGGCGTAAGTACAGAGAGACATTATGTCATTACACAGAGAGATGACGTAAGTACAGATATATATGACGTCCGTATAAGGGGGAAATTACGTAAGTACAGAGAGATGACGTAAGTACAGAGAGATGATGTCATTACACAGAGAGAGATGACGTACGTACAGAGAGAGAGAGGGAGGGAAATATGACGTAAGTACAGAGGGATGATGTCATTACAGAGAGAGAGATGACGTACGTACAGAGAGAGAGGGAGGGAGATATGACGTAAGTACAGAGAGACATTATGTCATTACACAGAGAGATGACGTAAGTACAGATATATATGACGTCCGTATAAGGGGGAAATTACGTAAGTACAGAGAGATGACGTAAGTACAGAGAGATGATGTCATTACACAGAGAGAGATGACGTACGTACAGAGAAAGAGGGAGGGAGATATGGCGTAAGTACAGAGAGACATTATGTCATTACACAGAGAGATGACGTAAGTACAGATATATATGACGTCCGTATAAGGGGGAAATTACGTAAGTACAGAGAGATGGCGTAAGTACAGAGAGATGATGTCATTACACAGAGAGAGATGACGTACGTACAGAGAGAGAGGGAGGGAAATATGACGTAAGTACAGAGGGATGATGTCATTACACAGAGAGAGATGACGCACGTACAGAGAGAGGGGGAAAGAGATATGACGTAAGTACAGAGAGATGATGTCATTACACAGAGAGAGATGACGTACGTACAGAGAGAGAGGGAGGGAGATATGACGTAAGTACAGGGGCAGTGTCTTTTTAAGTAATCTGAAACCTGGTTTCAATTTGCCAATAATTTACGAAACTATCTTACAATGCACCACCACGTAAACCGACGACTGCCTACAAGAGACGATCGGCACAAATATCTGCCCTGCCCATCCTCGAAAGCAGATCCTAGGCTAATTCTTTGCCGTCGTCGTTGTGACGTACACCGGCAGCTTCCGCAGCAGAGAGACGGAACCTAATCGCGACCGGCGGTACGCTGTGGGTGGTTCTAAATCACTGGCAGCTCCGGCTAGAACAGGTTCTGTAGGAAAACGAATTACGTTGGCCTAAACTTCGATCTTTCAAAAAATGGGCTTTAGAGGAGCGAAAAGGCGCTGCTAGACCACGTCCTAAAATTTGCTTTAAAACATGAAGAATCAGCTTTCATGGGATTTTGATGTGATTACTTCGAAGCTGATTTTAACTTTGGAGAAATGTCCAGCGTCGCTGTGGTGGATTTGCTCTGATGCTAGGCCAGCATAGCCGTCGACGCTTCTTCCAAAAGCAACTGAGGACATTTTATTAAATATCGCAGCTTCCCGAAACCGGTTTATTCTTGTTTACATTAATAATGTCTTTGATTGAACGCGTGTAATTCGAATCGCAGGGAAACTAAAAGTGATCTTACAGGTGACCAGGATATTATTTGTATATCGATTATGTTAGAATTTCAAGCAGATTGTTGCTGTGTTTTAATTACCAACAGTTTGGCTGCACCTCCCTCCTCAAAGGGAAGCGATGATAGAAGAGGAGAAAGCAGGGGGGGATAACAAAGCGAGCGAAGCTTCTGCACATGACATAATTATCTTTTGTGAAATACAACTCGTTTGCTGAAAACAGGCGATTTTCCAACGTAAAGGTATAAGCACAAACAGACTGCAGCAGGAAATACGTAGTTTTTGTACGACGTAGCCAAAGAGTTAACGAAAGAGTCCTGGCTAATGACCGGCTGGAAATTAATCCTGGATATGTGGCGGCTTCGTGGTTTGTCGAAATTTGAGTTAATGCGATGTGTTTAGCCGGACAAGAAGTTGCCATTACTTCATCTTTAAGAACCGAAAAACCGTTTTTAGACGTTTCTTGCCCGATTGGAACCGGTCCGACCACAGCCGACCCTGGTCGAATAAATAGGTTGTCCTATCTTTTAAAAAGAAATGCCGACAGTGTTGCAAACAGGCGACAATCGCATGATTTCTTACAGCGCCACTCTATACACAGAACCCTCTCTGCGAACCACTTTAATAGGGAAGCTGCTCCCACCCGAAGTCGTTTTATCACCGACTCCTCTCTGTGCTTATGCTTCAAGAGAAAGGTTGTTTGCCATCTAGCAGCAAGCTTTTGTCACTTCTTAACTACTTCAGCGATCGATGTCTTCTAGCTGTGTGTGTAATTTGGAAACTGTCGGTTAAACATCCAACTACTACCAATATCAATGCGTTCGTTTTGACGACGGTTTTTTTTTTCTCTTTTTGGCGTCCAGGATGGTGATGACAGCGGCAGCCATAATGTCTGGCTTCGGCCATGGAAATTCTAGAAGATTTTAGTCGTTCTATCCGGTTTCACGATATTATCAAAAAATGGCCGGCACCTGCAACCAGAACAAATAGTGATGGTGTTCCATTGGAGTCAAGAAGATCTGACGGTTCAGAAGAAATTTTTCGGATAATATTTTGTTGCAAATATCAGCGAATGCTTTGGTTTCAGTTATCACAGATGGACTCCGTTGTAGGAACCTCTCGGTATCGAAATATAGAGAAACAATGTTACGACAGGGAGCTGGAAACATTGGCTGCCCAATAAGTGAAGCTGCATTAAAGATGATTTCCACGAACCCTCGCGAACTATATACGTACGCACTGTTATGGTAGTTCACTGAAAGTTTCTGAAAACGATGCAATCACGCGGGTTAACATCGTTAATGATGCACTCGAGCCGACTAAAGAAATTTGCAAAAAAGAAGGTGAAGAACTTCAGTCAGGTTCTGTCGGTATTCGTCGTGTACCGAGTCATACAAGCTAGACAGATGGAGTCAAATCTTGGGAGTATTCTTGATGTTTGTATCGTCAGGATTATCATTTTCGAGAATATGTGAAAGAAACGAAAGGTCCACGCGCTCATAGTTTTGTTGTCGGTCCCCGGTGGCCACTTTCAGATTTTTCTGGCTAGTTTCATTTTCGCGATGTGTTCTTAGACTCGCTGGCGATCTTAGCAAGACAATTTCAGAATTGAGAATTATCAGCTGCTGCAGCACAAAATATTGCTATTTTGACAGTCATGGTTTTTTAAAATGTCAGGAACAACAGCGACATTGATTTATTTCCTAAAAAAGTTCATTCGCACACGCAAACATTATTTCAATTAGGCGAACTAAAACATCAACAACAAAAAATGGAAGATGGTTGCTTGTTCTTAAATGCAGCAGCAGAATCTGACGATATCCATAAATCAGTGCACAGATGCGAATATTTTGATGTGATGGACCGCCTGGATAAATACGATACAAAACAGGTTTGATCAGAAAAGTTCCCAAGTAATATCTGTTTGCACGTGTAACAGAAACGAGTTAATCAGTGGATTAAAAACAATACCATTTTTCTACAAGTCCGACTTGTACTCAGATCTGATAGCTTAAGAGATTTGCCGTCAAATTCAGAAAGTACAGCTCTTTGGTTCCAACGAAGGCCTGTGATAACTTGGGACCGTCTCAGCGGAGATCTTTCTCTGAAATGATTCTTGTGATGTTTGCAACAAACACTAGGGATGAGAGACCATTTTCTGCAGTTAAGAGACAAAAATAAATATGTATCTCAAAAGAACTACGGCCCTCTGGTGGCTCAGCGTACGAAAAACAGATGGAGACTAATAATTTGAATACGTCGAGAGCAACTAACCGTTTTGTTGATCAATCCGAACACAAGGTGATAAAAGTTGGCCATTTTTTATTATCGCTGCTTGTAGCCTTTCTGTTCAAGTCAATACAAATTGTACGCAGCAGAGATCAGATCAATGGATCGATCTGTCTGATTTACGATCAGTCCGTTCGATGTAATCAGAAGTTTACGCCTTCTTTCTCTTCTGCACCCGATATGTCAGAATGCAAAAAATAAATTTATTTTGAGGGGAAGAATTTCCTGACCAATGCAAAACTACTTCCACCGTCGTCCCCTCTGTAAATATTATGTAAATTCCACTTAATGTTGGTGCATTATTTCAGCTACCGAATGCGAAGTAGATACTTTCCGTTGTGCAGCGTCTAGAAACCAATACTCCATTTTCGGTTGACGCCATAATGGTCAGCAGACGAGATGACGCCAAGAGTTAATTTCGGCTGCTTCAAATAAATTCATTCCGGGATAGGAATGGCCCCTAAATTTCCCAGAAATTTCTATTAATCCGCACTAATCGAATATCTACTAATTTCTTGGACAATTTCCGTTCCGTTACCCTTTCCTCAGTTCAGTTGTGAATACGTGGACTTAAGCAGACGACATCCTTTTCTCTACGACGCCTCGCAGAAAACGTCCTGGGATTTAAAACCACAAAATAATGAAGGCCGTTCGAGAAAACTGGATTTGTCTAACCATGGGGTGGCAATGGGCGACTGTTCCATCTTGCATGAGCAATAAATTGTCCATATGCTGAATGTTAAAGCATATACGGTGTTTCGCGATGTCTGCAGATACGACTCACTGTGACCCTGTTTTCAAGAAACATTAGAACAACGCCCCCTCCATCACTCCAGATTCCTGTTTAAAAATCACGGCATCAAAGCACTTAAATGATTTTTTTTTATTTTTTACAAAATAAGAAATATCATGGCTTCAAATGACGCAAACATGTTTGTTGACACGCCAATTTATCTTTATCTTCAAAAAACTTTCGCCATTCCACAAAATGTTGGTCTGTAATGTAAGATCGGCTCCGATGTTTGGAAGCCAAATCTCTAGAATTTTATCTGATGATTGTAATCGCCCTTTAAAAAGGCCGTGCATGGAGGCTTCAGTTAAAGTGGCTTTAACTTCAGGTCATGCAAAATGCGAAAGACAGACGATGGAGCCAGAGCCAGCTTTGTTAACCTGTGGCTTTGTTGGCTTGCTAGGGATTACCCGTGAAAGCAGCTGAATTCCGATGCAAATGAGTTGTGATATAGTCCGGCACTCAGAGGATATTCAGAACTCCCTGTGATCGCCAAGGCAACCGTTTAATTAAGATATGCCCTACCTAATTGAGATAAACAATAACTTTGTCCAGCTGGAACACGGAACAAGTAGAATGCATCAACTGGGCACAAGGTAATTAAAGAAGATTTCCTTTATATCATAGTTTCGATTTGTCTATCAATTTTAATCAGTTTTCTGACTATATTCCAGCATTGTTTGTTGTCTTACATACACAATGGTTAATGTACCTTACACCGACCTGTCTTGCAACGAACTGAACCATTCCGCACCGAAACTATTTTCGCTTATTTTTTGTCATATATAAATAATACATTTTCCCAGGCGCCGATGCTTCAGTTCTTGAGAGTCCTTATCCACGCTTATCTCTTTGTTTACTTGTTTCCTTTCGGCCACCCTACCATCAAGACCCTGTTTCTACAGGACCCCCTTTTTATACTAGAAAAGCGCTTGGCTGTCTTATTCGTGTATTCTCTGCAATTCACGACTGCTGCTGCTGCTGCTGCTGCTGCCCCTTCTCCTGTTCCTCGGTAATCTTAGGTGTCTTTCCTCATCTTCAGTTAAGCGTTCACTTCTTTCGCGTCTTCTTTTCAAAAGAGTCCTCTCCCCCGATATTGCTGCACGGACGCCGACGCGATATCCTTAGAAATCTGGCATTTCTTTCAAAAATCGTTCGTATCCACAGCCTTCCTTCACTGAAAACAATTCCTACTCTTCTCCTCGCCGGGTAATCTTCCGCGTGGAGCTGCAGCAGCGCACATCGTCGAGTGGTCGGGGATGACGGTCACAGCCAACACGAGGCGTCATTATCAGCACAGAGTCGACCTACGACAGGAACTTTGCGCATTGTCTTCTAACGTTGCTTGGTTTTGCCATTTAATGTATCATTCTCTGTGTATTTAATTATCATTTACATGCTGGCTTTTGTTTCATGCTAATAAATTATGGTTAGTAAGCCTTTGAGTTTTTTTCCATGTGGGTACTTTATAATATTTTCCCACTTCTATTAATGTGTTGATGGGGTTATAGTCTTCATATGCACTCATAGTTTTATTAACTTAATTTTTTAGATTTTCTCTCGTTTTACATTTTTAATAAGGTTTTTTATTACACTGATCTATAATTCTCTTTCTACTATTATCACCAAAGTAACCTAAATAAATAATTAAATTAATAAGAAATAACTGAGCAATATTTGCAGATTATGCTCCCATCCGTTGGGACAGAGCGATGGGTATCCAGTGTTGTTTACCGATGATGAATTTCGAAGATAAATGATTTCTTGTCTGCAGAATCTTGTAACAGCTTTAGAAACTTTATCACTGTCTAGCGAAATTACACCGGAACCACAAACTTCCGAATACTTGTCCTCTTTACCATCTTCAGCATAGATTCCATTGTTTTCCCACGTTTTCTCTACCAGGAAGACCGATGTAAAAGTAATCGCTTGACTCCGCTGATCTCCTATAAAATCTATCGAGGTGCGCTAGCCATCGAATGCTAAAGATCATCCATTTTACAGGGGACATATCGACGTAGACGACTATAAAAACCGCTAGTTTTTAAAAATGATTTACAGACAGTTTCAATTGCTATCATCTTTGTAAAGCATCCCCGCACGCGTTTCTCTTCCTTTTCTCCGCTCGAGTCTTTGACAGCAGAATTGTAACACGACGCTCTGTTTTTATTTGGAAACCAGACTTCACTTTTATCGACTGACTCGCCCCGTTAAAACGTTCCAATCAATTTCCTACATCTGAGGGATAATAGAACATATCGATATTTAATTTTCGGGTCGCTCATTAAAGTTCAAATAACGTGCCGTCGCACACTTGTTAGCCTTTCTTTGTTACCTATACAGATGGTTATTACTGACACAAACCTCTTAAGCCCTCCCCTTTTTTTTTGCACTAGTATATTTAACGTGGAAGTAATAAATAGTTATTAAAATAAAGCTGATATACTAGCATCGTTGCAAACCATTTGCTTGTTTGTTTCAGGGTTATCGACAACACAGGCCTCCGAGACTGGGAAGAGCAGTTCGCGTGAAGATGGCGAAGAATCACCTATAAGTTAGTTGTTTCTCCAAACAGATCTCCGGGAGACACGAAGCGGGGAAGAAGATCTTGTCGCTCGACGGGGTAACCGCGGGGTCGGATATCGCCAGAGAGGCCAACAGAACAGATGTTCACCGGTTTCCGGTTGTTCGAGACACCTACTGGGAATCTGTAACTTTTGGAAAACTGGTGACCTCGTGTGTTACAGTTTGCTCACGCTCCACTTAGCGCATCTACCGCTTACACACACACACACACACACATAACTTCCGCTGATTTTAACCCCCCCCGATCAAACTTCATCGCCCCTTTTTCGAAAACCCTGACCGCTTTGTACGAGGCGTGATGTATGAAGTGAAGGCCATTCAAATCCTTTGTCACCCATCTCATTACCCGTCCGCCCTGTGATTAGAACCCAACAACTCCACCGGTACATCCATCGTTGAGCACAGAGCCTAATTATAAATATCGCAAGGTAATTTTTAAAATTTCAAGCATGCGTAGTTTTGCATCGGAATCTTGCGGTAAATCCTTGAGAATGGATCCTCTGTCATTTTTGGTCAGGCGTGTAATTTTCTGAGATGTCAAACGAAATGTCAGGGGATAAACAAGGCTCATTAGGAGAGGGCCGCGTTATAAATGGGTGAGCGAGAGATGCGACCCATAATTACAGATGGACCACTCGTATTTTCTTTCTGGTTTATTGTTTTTCTCTTTATGAAGCAAATAGCGCCATTCTTCTATTGAACTCGGTGTTTTGCCTTTGACTGGGACAAATTAGTGAGATGCGCTAGCAACAGACTGGAGCCGTGTTATTTTCACCGGAAAATGAATAGAAGGATGAGATTAAATCGACAGTGAAAGATGGCAGGCAAAGCTAAACAGATCTATCTTGCAATCCGTAGTGTTTAATGAGAGTACAGTTCTATCTATCCTACTCATTTTCTCTTTGCTTAAAATACATATTTTGGCTTTTGGCAACTTAGCATTTCTTAAGCAATTATCTGTTGTTGTCTGGACAAAGGAACACGACGGATTATAAATAATAGTTGTTGTCGTGAGTTGCCTCCCTTATATCAGCAAGTTTATGCCAAATTTTAAAAATTCTTGCATTCAATGACGGATAAATCCACCACAGGTCTAATTAAAACAACATTTACAAGACCGTAGTTGGATATTCAACTAAATACAACCTCACGAATCTGTCTTTCTGTGTCATTCTAAAAATTGTTCTTGTGCGCCTTATATCACAGATCCAATATTTACCGATATCTAGTATTAACTTACTAGTTTTTGTTGTGCAAATTCTATTAACAAAAAAGCAGAAAATTATAAACGAAAATTTTTTTTAAACTAAATAATTTTAGCCCTGACAGAGAAGATGTCAGAATGGCTTTTTAAATACCACAGTAGAAGAATTCTTTGACTAAAGACTTTTGTTGCAAACTTACATTTGCTTAACGATTTTATGGCTATGTTCGTGTTCACTGTTCTACTTCCTGAATTTGTCTAATCTGTCCAGATTAATTGTATACCAGCCTAAATATTGTGCTAGTTTATTTGTTTTGAAGGTTTAAGCATAGAATGGCACCAATGCATAAACACCGATTGATTTCAAGGCAGCCAACAGCAGTTGTTGTTACTAGCGATAATGAAAAACAGTTTAAACACGAAACATTAATTTCTGTCATTTAACTCTTCAAACTTTTTTGTATTTTGAAATTTAATATATGGTATAATTTATTAGGTGTTTAGAATTAACACATCTTTTTTATTGTTACGCAAATAAGCCTTTTTTAGAAGATTTCCCATTTATCTCTATTGTTTGTGTCATTGCTTCGTTTGGCCGTCGGTTCTTTTATTTATTTACGGTTTACTTCGTAAGCCATTTCTGAAACAGTTTCTGATTTACTGTCAGCCAGATTATCAATTCAGTCGATCTCTATTTATTTCTTTTTTTTCCTTTTATTTACATTAATAAAATATGAAATAAATCATTACTGCCCTAAATTTACCATTGATTTATTTTCCTATACCATTATCTGCCCTCGCTATCACTACATTTAGATTTATCTTGACACTTCCGGGCGTTATTACAATTTTATTAAAAATATTCCGAAAAAATACTAGCTGTATTATTTTTAATTGCACTGCTAACACTTCATTACCAGGCACCTGGGACTGCTTTATTCTTAAAAGGTTCTGAATCATGCGATCTATAATCTCCCTCAAATGTTCCAGCTAAGTTCTCAATTACTCTCTCTCTTCTGACGTTATCTCTCTCTGTGCTAACGCGATCTCTCTGTAATGACGTCGTATCTCTCTTCTGACGTCATCTCACTCTGTGCTGACGCTATCTCTCTGTAATGACGTCTCTCTTCTGACGTCATCTCTCTCTGTGCTGACGTTATCTCTCTGTAATGACGTCGTCTCTCTCTCTTCTGACGTCATCTGACCCTGTGCTGACGTTATCTCTCTGTAATGACGTCATCTCTCTGTGCTGACGCTATCTCTCTGTAATGACGTCTCTCTCTTCTGACGTCATCTCTCTGTAATGACGTCGTCTCTCTCTTCTGACGTCATCTGAACCTGTGCTGACGTTATCTCTCTGTAATGACGTCATCTCTCTGTGCTGACGCTATCTCTCTGTAATGACGTCGTCTCTCTCTTCTGACGTCATCTCTCTCTGTGCTGACATTATCTCTGTAATGACGTCGTCTCTCTCTCTTCTGACGTCATCTGACCCTGTGCTGACGCTATCTCTCTGTAATGACGTCATCTCTCTGTGCTGACGCTATCTCTCTGTTCTCTGTAATGACGTCGTCTCTCTCTCTTCTGACGTCACCTCACTCTGTGCTGACGCGATCTCTCTGTAATGACGTCGTATCTCTCTTCTGACGTCATCTCTCTCTGTGCTGACACTATCTCTCTGTAATGACATCATCTCTCTCTCTCTCTCTCTCTCTCTCTCTCTCTCTCTCTCTCTCTCTTCCCCTCCCTACTTTCGCTATCAGTGTCTACTTGCTTCTTGTTTTTTCCCAGAGGCCTACGTCATACAACTTAATAGAAATCTGTCGCAGAAACGTTTTACCGTGATGAGGAAAGTTACACGAGATGTCTTCGGTTACCAGTCCGCGGAAGATTTTAATGCATTCTTATGATTTTTTTTTAAAAAAAAATAAGAGAGTCCGTGAGTGTACCATGGCGGGGTAAAAGTCTCGAATTCGTGTTTTGCAAATCTGAAAGCCATTTCTTTTTTCGGTCACTTGATTTCGGCAATCTGCAAGTTCTACCGGATGATCTCTGTTTTGACTACTAACCTCTAAAATCTAACGCTATACCCTCCACTGTTTTGTTAGTAGAACTGATTTTTTAAAAAAAAAAACATGTTTCGACGATTTTTCCCTGTCGATGTCATCAGCGTGTATTCCCTACCCAAAAATTTCTTCTCGGTACCAAAACCTGATAATGGCGAAAGTAAAGATGGTCGAAACGTAGGTTCTCTAATTAGTTTTACTAACAAAGTAATGGGGGTGCCGGAACTAACTGTCTAGCCTCTATAAAGCCACACATCACCATTAACTTTCCGCTCTCATATCCATTTTTTAACCTTTAGCCAATCTTATTTCTAACCAATAGTCCAAAATCTTAATTCTGACGAGGACTAATTTCTAACCCTAACAATATATATGTATATGTATAATTAAGAATAGTTCTGGGCGGCAGTATAAACTTACCATAACAGTAATCTCTATTCTTAATCCTAATCCTAACTAATAACTCTACCCCTAACAGTTAATTTTGACTACTAATCTCCACTTATCCTTTCGTAAAAAAATACATTACTATCAGACTTTAGATCTAACCAATAATACTTAACTATACACCGAGGGATTAAACTGGTCCTAATAAGTAATCCTAATAATTGATCCACAAATGACGATTTAGCCTTAATCTCAATCACTTTCAAGCCTCTAACTTTAATCCCGGGCCTTGATCTTAGCCACCTATCTTTAGTAAACCTTACCAAAATACGCCAATTTTACCCCCTTAACCTTGAACACGGACACTAATTTTTAGCTAAACCAGAGATGGTTAATGCTGTATCCCAATCGCTAAGCTCCCCCCATAATCTAACGCTAGCATTAGTTTTCACCACTGACAAATCCTAATGTCGCTGCTTCGGTTTTTGTTTACTTGCTCCCCATGTCGCGCAACGAAAGTCGGCCATCAAGACTCTTTTCCCTCTGAGATTAAAACGCCTCTGAAAGATTAAAAATTCTACAAACATTTCAATCAGAGAACAACGTCCGGGAGATTTTTCTTTAAAATATTTTTAATGGCTTTAAAAGAAAAAGAAGCTCCCCCTCCACTCATCTCTCGTTAACTTGATTTTCCGAACGCGGGCGATAGATGTCCGGGTATGAGTCCAGACGAGCACCGGTCCAAACACGGATGGTGCCTCTCGCAGGACCGTCAGCGCCCCTTGAGGTCTTTAAAGCGCAAAGTCAGAACGCTTTTCCGGAAGCGGTGCTCATAGAAGGGAGGACATCAGGCCGACGAGCAAAATGAGTAAGCGCTCGGGCGGATTGGAGTGGTTCGGAATTAATCGTCGTTTGCAATTAGGGAAATAGGGTGCAGGCAAACGGGGTTTTCATACATGAACAGGGGCAGCAATAAGCGCATTAAGAAACGCTAACATTTCGTTACGTTCAGAGCGCTAAATCAGATAATAGCCCAGCCCTTTACGCAAGAATCCTCGTCTGGTGGTTTTCTCCCACCCCCCGCGGCTAAACTGATTTATGGTAGAGGATTGGAAAGGTCTCTCTTCGGAAAGGGAAAGGGTCAGCGGCGGTCACTCGGAACCTGTCAGATAGCGGTTCGCCAATATTGAGCAATTACCGCGGAAAATGGAGGGCATAATGCAATTACCAGGCGGAGGGTCGGGCGCTTTTGATAAAACCAGATGAGTTCTGTCAGCGCGGCCGCTGAAGAGATGCCCGGCGTACGTTTCGGGGTCGGTCGCACGACCCGCGCGTCTTATCTCGCCCTGACAAGGAGAGGCCCCCCCCACTCTCTCCCTCCCAGATCGGGGGAGGGAGGAGACATTGTGGCGAAGCGACAGCCGCCAGATAACTCCTGAGATCGATCGTCCTGCTGACAAGGAGATTCTGGCTGATGCTAAGTAAATAAACTTTCACATCGGTTACCGGCTCTGGTCGGAGGAGGTGGAGGGGTGGGAGGACGTTTATTCAAGAAGGATTCTGGCGAGAGACACCGGTTCCTTTGTATTTATTCTAATTGTTTCCTATTTCATTTATTATCAGCACGGTACAAACTTTGTCCGCTCTGATCGGATTACCGCGGTGTCGCGCGCTTCTTATAAAGCCATTATTTTAAGAGTCCATCTTAGTGTTTCGCTTGCAAAAATAAATCAAAAGCGACGCGATGATGATTATCTCCCCTGATTTTCTTCTGGCCTCAGACTAATTAGTCTACCACAGAGAGAGAGAGAGATGACGTAGGTACACAGAGAGAGATTACGTCATTACAGAAAGAGGAGATATGACGTCGGAACACAGAGAGATTACGTCCTTACAGAAAGAGGAGATATGACGTTGGTACACATAGAGAGATGACATCATTACAGAAAGAGAAGGAGATATGACGTTGGTACGCAGAGAGAGATGACGTCATTACAGAAAGAGAAGGAGATATGACGTTGGTACACATAGAGAGAGATGACATCATTACAGAAAGAGAAGGAGATATGACGTTGGTACACAGAGAGAGATGGCGTCATTACAGAAAGAGGAGATATGACTTCGGTACACAGCAGAGAGAGATGACGTCATTACAGAAAGAGGAGATATGAAGTTGGTACACAGAGAGAGAGATGACGTCATTACAGAAAGAGAAGGAGATATGACGTCGGTACACAGAGAGAGATGACATCATTACAGAAAGAGAAGGAGATATGACTTCGGTACACAGCAGAGAGAGATGACGTCATTACAGAAAGAGGAGATATGACGTCGGTACAGAGAGAGAGAGAGAGCACTTGCTTTGGAAATCTTGCGCAATTCGTCGAGGTTTCCGAACCCGACATTTTACAATAAATGTTTCCCTCTTGTCCCAAATAAGTTCTTGTTTTCTTGCCTACAACACGAGCTGTAACGATTCGCTGACACAGCAATTGACGAGAGTATTGGACTCTGGAGTATCCAGAGAGAAATACACGAGCGCGATGTAAGTATCGCCTCACATCCCTCGTGGTTATTTAAATAGATTAACAACAAAAAAAATTAGTTTCTCATAAAGTTATAGAAGCATCTGTAGCGAGACCGTGATTTAGCGATGTAATTAATCTCGTAATTCACATCTTATGGACGTAAATGCTCTTACGAAACAAGATAACGAACCAAAACACACAAATTAAGTTAGTGTAGCTGTTTATAGTGTAAGAAGCGACCACTGCTCTGAGGGTGATGGACCGACCGGCTGTAGCACAAAGCCCTGAGAGTAACATTAAAAACTAACGAGTTTAACGTGGCGGTAGACATAAGAGAACGGCATGTATAAAACAGCTAACATATGTAAAACGTTCAGTAAGGCGTGGAAAGCATAGAGAACAATGCTCGTTCATACCTGGGCAGAAGAGCAGAAATAATTGATCGAATCAGAGGTTACCCACCAAGTGCTCATTAATGTAGTTTTATTGTTTTCACGACACTTCTTCTTTCCTCTTCTTCAATAAAAGAAAATCGGAGTGCTGCAAAACACGACGAGAGGACATCTGTTTTCTTGTTCAGAGACCGATCTACGTCGTCGGGATTCTCGCTTCATCGCCATAATTCCACGGTAACCAATGGCTACAGTTTGACCCTCCAAACCGAGGCTGGTCCGAGCTACAAGCTGACAGAAGAAACTCGAACTAGCTGGTAATGAAAAATATTTGCCAGACGTTGCTCCCGAGTCCAGCGAACATCCGCGTACCCCCTCCCCTCCCCCGACCACCACCGGGGTGGAGGGGGAGCGCGGGGTGACTGACTGCGGGTTGCTCTAGTTCGGCATATCTGTAACCGTAGCAACGCGTCACGGGAGTCGAGACGCTGTAATGGCAGCGATCATCACGCAACAGCGGCCAGCCTTCGCCCAGCTGCGAGGATGTCCGGAACTGATTTTAAAAAAGAAAACGCCCGAGGCTAAGGATGCCAATATTTCTTGGCTTTCTGTCCTTACGTATATGAATAATGTCTGTTGGCGACGGATTACTGTTCTTCGAGTAGAGACAAGGAGCAAATAACGTCTTCTTATACATCCCATAACCCGCGGAAGAAGGCGATGGATCCTGGTGTCTCAACAATGAACGGAACATTTAAAGGGAAACATTCGACAAAATAATTAAAACCCTTTTTTAAAACCTTTTTTTTTTTACGGGTGGAGAGACAAACGACAATGTAGCATCAAGGCGTAGTTAGAATATTTAAGAAAAGCAACAGTTAATACAAGATTTCTTAAAATTAAGGTAAGTAGGTAATTAGTATAACTTGACTAGGCACTGTTCCTTTATTTAAGGAGAGCCCTCGCTGTTATCGTCGTCGTTTACCTAAAGGGAAGGCAACCAGGTGGAAAAGCGTAGTGCCGCGGTTGTCCGCTTGGAAGCGCTGCCAGTCCTGCGCTTCGTTGGAGCCCCGGCACTTTTGACTACTTACTAGCCTTTCATTTTTTTTTAGACGTGGGAGGAAATCGGAATGTTCGGAGAGACACCCCCACCAATCAGCCGGATGGTGAAGAAGGAGCGACGCCAGAGAGGCTCGCCAAACCGAGTCGACTTCGACCGGGAATCGAACTCGGGGCCCTCAACCTTAGCATTCCGGTAGATAAGTAATATCCGCCGTGAAATCACACCACGTTTGTTGTTGTTGTTGTTGTTGTTTTGGTCCTTTTAAGTCTCTCCATTTCTATTGTTAATCCTCCTCGATTCATCCCTAATCATCCCCTAATCTACACCTCCCTAATTACCCCTAAGGTTTCGGTATAAATCACATCTATCTGAAACTGGTAATTTTCGTTCTTCTTTATTTCTCTCCCTGGCTTACGTTGCGGCTTCGCTTACAACACCTCGGTCTGTCACGATCCCCTCTATTTATCCTCACATCGCTAACCCCGCTCTAGAATGAATACGTGCTAGAAGTGGGGGGCCCAAACACCTGCCTGTCAAATGATATTTAAAGAGGTTCCGTCTTGATAATTACTACCCGATCAATAACGTCGGCTGCTGTTGACTTTTTTTCCCCACCTTACAACGGCCCGGCTCTTCGGCCAAGGACATCAGACACACTATGTCTAAGGTCCACTGCAACCGATCGAGTTGGAACACTGTTCTTAAAAAGAATTATTTCCTGTTCGAGTTCACACTAACGTTCTCGAATAACCCTAGAATACCCCGTCCCGATCCATAACGCAATTTTCGACTGGGTGGGATTTAGTCATCTTTACTAGATGTTGAGTTTTTTTGTTGTTTTTTTTTACAGAGAGTAGATAGGTTATTTCCCTTTCTTTAATTACCAGTAACAGACCTACGTTTCGATGATCCTACCCTTCCGCCATCATCAGAGTTTTGGTCCTAGTGAGTGCAGCGATGTTAACTCGCAGTAAAACCAGTAATTTAGAACTGTACGATTTCTACCGACTCTCTTCGGTTCGGCTGCATGGGTAGTTAGCGTCGTTTGTAGAAATTTATTTATGTTTATGTTTAATTCCCTGACTTAATAACTGCTGCATTTTCGTTTGCTAAAATGTCGAGGTGTTTTAACAGGAACTGACGTCACACCCACCCACCCTCCCTGATGCACGTGACGCGCTTCCTGGCAGCGCCTTTAGCCAGCTACACGGAGATCTTTGGGTCGAGTACGCAAACTCTCGAGATCCTCTCTTGGACATCGTCACCTTTGAGCTTCATTCCACCGAGACGTTCCTCAAGAGAACTAAAGAGGTGAAAAATCACGGTGACGAGAAGTGGAGCTGCAGGGCGGGAAGGATCAGAGCCACTCGCTCATCTTCGTAACGATCGCGTGGTGCGGCTAAGCATTTAATATTTCTTTTTAAAAAAAGCCGTTCGTTCAAAAGCCGTATTCCGATCATCGCTTCAAGTGGGTGCGGACGGTCGCTCCCCCCCACCCCTCCGAACCCGACGCTGATATTTATCTCTGCAGCAGCATCTGCACGGTGACACGCAGTGGTTGTCCAAGATCAAATGTTCAACTCGGTGGGTGTTTGCAGGATTCACAGCTGTTGATGGCGCACGAGCGCATTCAAGGTCGATCGCCGATTAATTATTGCCCGTATTTGAACTTACTGAACCATTCGAGCAAACTTCTGCCCGGGGAGACAATGATCACCGAACCGTGCAGATAATCCGCAAATCTCAGCTGGCCGGACATATTCCATCGCTGAGAACTCTATAGTACGACGCTGTCCCGCCACACACGATACACCGGTTGACCCCTAATCTTGGGCTGTACACAGCATGCAACAATCCGGGAGTAAAGCGGGCTCGCCACTATCACTTCACAAAATCACGGTGTTCTGTTATCTATTCTTATATGATTTATTATTATCCAACTAGCAGGTAGATTTCAAGTGAGCTCGTCCCTGACGTCTCCCACCTCGGTCGCCGCTATGAAAGGGGTCGCCAAGATAGGCGAATTCATCAAGTGTGACGCCAAAGCACGTGATGGTTACCCCGGGATCGGGTAGGTGGCTGATCCGACACCGGTCAGTCACGTTCGCCATATTATGTCTAGCTTTTGTGGGTCATCCGTATCTGTTTAGAGAGGATCGCCGCACACGAACCCCATGGACGTTTTGACACCATTAGCGGACGTGGAACGAGCTGCTGTCTGCCAAATTCGCAGCGATCACCATCCATCCCTTTCCGCTCTAGACGCGCTGCAGAACGACTTCTGCGTAGACGGGGACGTAATAGACGGGTTAGCTCGACGGAAACTATTGATAATGGATATGAATAAAGGTTTTTCTGTCAAAATATACGTATGGCCGCGAGTCATTTGTATCGCGGTGAAGTCGGACTTTCATCGATCCGCGTTCTCCGGACTAAAATTGGCAGGTGTTTTTAAAACTAACGGCCAATTACGGCGGATGTGAAGCGATGGCATAGGTGGGCATTACAGTGAATCTTTCCTTCATCAATAGACTGATTTTCGCTGGTTATATTTCAGTCTTCCGGACCCCCTGCCTTACCTATACTTGTTCATGGCGATCGCCATATTCTGCAGAGAGACGGACCGAACTCTGACTCATATCCAGAACTATTAAACGGAATAGTCGCCTCTCTGGGTCTTACAGAGCCCGGATAACCAGCCCCTGAAAATATGATGGTACACAATTAGGGCCTAAATTACCGGGTCACCTTTGATAACCCTGACAGATTACCTGACTAACATCTGCAACCTCTGTACCAAGCTAGAGTTTCTCTCTGAAAATACCGGAGGTGACTTTTCGAACAGTTATTGCGCGTACCTAGGACCTTCAGCGGGAGTCGACTACAAGTTAACAGAATGATGGAGTTTCCGATCGATCCACCCACCCACACCTCCCCGACGCACGACCTTAATAGGAATTAAAATCTAAAAAGACAGAAGAAAAAACGAATAAGTTTACATTTATTTAGGGGAAGAAGAAAGCAACAGCTTCCGTATCACTGCATTGTGGGAAGACTGCCTCAACTGCCTGCGGAAAGAGAGAGGCTGGGTACGGATTCCGTGAATCCTCCCTCTAAGATCGTTCACGCTGGAAATCGTCGAAACGGTTTTCCTGGAACAACGTTTCCGCATGAGCGGTTATCGGTCCGAACCAAGAACAGTTAGAAAGATATCCCGGCTTTTACAAGCACCCAGCCTTTAAAAAAAAAACTGATCGATTTCTGTATCTTCTAACTTAAACATATTTAGTTGCACTGACTTTATAACCCGTGGGTGCTTAGAGTGAAGTTTATGTTCAAAATACACTAATGATAACTCGAGAAATCATTTAACTGGGCTAGAGGGTTAGGGAACCAATCTCTCTCTGTCTCTCTCTGTCTCTCTCTCTCTCTCTCTTCTCTCTCTCTTCTCTCTCTCTCTCTGCAATGACATCGTCTATTTCTGTGGTGATTTCATCTCTTGTCTCTCTTGTCTCTCTCTCTCTCTCTCTCTCTCTGCAATGACATCGTCTATTTCTGTGATGACATCATCTCTCTTTCTGCAATGACGTCGTCTATTTCTGTGGTGACGTCATCTCTCTCTCTCTGCAATGACATCGTCTATTTCTGTGGTGACTTCATCTCTCTCTCTCTCTGAAATGACGTCGTCTATTTCTGTGGTGACATCATCTCTCTCTGCAATGACGTCGTCTATTTCTGTGGTGACGTCATCTCTCTCTCTGCAATGACATCGTCTATTTCTGTGGTGACATCATCCTTCTCTGTAATGACGTCGTCTATTTCTGTGGTGACGTCATCTCTCTCTGCAATGACGTCGTCTATTTCTGTGGTTGACGTCATCTCTCTCTGCAATGACGTCGTCTATTTCTGTGGCGACGTCATCTCTCTCTGTAATGACGTCGTATTATTTCTGTGGTGACGTCATCTCTCTCTCTCTCTCTCTCTCTCTCTCTTCTCCTCTCTCTCTCTCTCTCTCTCTCTCTCTCTAATATGCATATAGATTAAATTGTCGCGAAAAAAATTATAAACGAGTACTAATGGCAGCGGGTTTGCAGACGGCCGGCCATGTTTGTTGTATAGATAACCTAACGGCAGATAAAGAAAAAACAGGCTATATTACAAAATAAAAACTGAAGGAAAATTGAAATACCGGAAACAGTCAAAGATAGAAGCAGAATTGAGCGACGCCGGTTCAGAGTGCGTGAATATATATATATGTATATATATATATAGGTCGGCTGGCTACTACTCCATAAGCATCGAGTTTTCATTTCAGCGAACCCGCACGTGACAAACGCAAAAATGATGATGGGAAAATATCGCAAAGTTTTTCTTGAAGTCATCAATAATCCACGATAATGGAAAGTATGTCACACGGAGAAAATTGGATCGATTAGTAAAGCAGCAAGTGTTCGCGAGTCGAGCGTGCTATTAAATAACCTTCCAGCGTATACTCGCCCGACCGGACCTGCCTGGACCGACCGCTCAGAGCGATTACAAATTTTTTAAAAAGAATAATTTCGATAAAAATTGTTTCAAAGATCAAACTGAAGAGAGAGAGAGATGGAGAGGAGAGAGAGAGAGAGAGAGGAGAGAGAAGATAGAGAGATAGGGAGAGAGAGAGAGAGAGGAGAGAGAGAGATGACGTCAGTAGATACAGAGCAGGAGAGAGAGATGGTGAGATGGAGAAAGAGCGAGAGAGAGGAGATATCCGGGTATTCCGCGAAAACCGGCGAAGCAGTTTCTCGCCAAAATTAATTCTAATGAATCTTCAATCATTTAACTTGAAGGTAAAACGTCTACTCCACACGAGAATTTTTAACAAAGTACGGGGCCTGTATTCATCCCCGGTTTTAGTTTTTTAAAGGCGATTTCTAAAGATACGGCTACTCGGGAAAAGAAAAGAAAAATCTAATGGCTTTACCGGATGTTCACAGCCCGACGATGCCTAGAGGTTTGTTATATGATATTTGTTGCACAGCGACGCCGCGATATTTGTTCCTGTAGATGGCTAGGAGGGGACAAAAGGCGCATTGCTTTACATCTTCATCCATCATCGTCGACGAGAAATCAGATCTCTCCGAATAATCTGTTTATCACTGCGCATATCTAAAAGGTGCCATTTTGGTGTCACCAAAGCTTCATTACCCAGAATGCCAATTTAATTTTAAAACGAGGCTGATTTCCGTTGTTGACCACTAAGTAGTGAAAAATAATTCTATACTACTTTTGGTTTTATTTTTGCAAAAACCACAGCTGTGATTCTTTCGTTTTGTACTGTTACTATTTATAATTTCTTATATTGGCTATATATATATATATAACTTTTTTTTTAAAGGTAGGTTTATGGCATTCTTTTTACTGGCGAACCGATAAACGACTTTTTTTGTTATGTACAGCAGTTGGCATGATACTTCCAATTATTTGTAGAGGAGCATAGTCTCTTGACTATGAACCCCGTCTGTCCAGGACATTTGTTGATTGCCAAACACACCTACTTTAGATAAACTACTAATCTTATCACTGGCAATGTTTTATTAGCTTCACACCAGCGACACGACATTTTGTTATGTTTCCCTAATTTCAGGTTTTGACGCGATGCCATTTCTTTTCCTTTTTAATGCAGTCGCGGCAGAACATCTCCAGGAAGTCTGTCTATCGAGAACCCCGTTATTCTGCTCTTCAAACAGCTTTCACTACACAGGTGAGCAGTTAACAACGGACCCCAGTGCCCGAGAATAAATGGACGTGGAGCAGTTACAGAACCTCTCCAACGTTTCGCAGCCATTTACATCGCCTGCTAAATTATTCAAAATATTGATATTCCTATAAAATTAAAATTAAAAATAGAGCTTCTCTTTGTACGTGCTGGAAAAACACCTGTCAGGTGAAACAGCGCGGTTTTAGTTTTAATTTTATGCTCTTGTTTAGCAATTGCGGACATAAATGCGTCCATTCCAATTGTTATGGTTGATCATTCGATGCTTTAATCTTCAAATTACTCTGGTGCTAAGATTACGGCACACTCCCCAAAAGGGACAGGTTTGTATTTGTGTAATTATATCGGAGCTGATACACTGTGTGTGGGTTTGTTTTGTTTCTGATTTATCGTTTACGCATTAAAAATAATAAAACAACATTTTAGAATCCGAATAGCAATACAAAGTGAGCGTTTATTGAAGTTTACAGCTTTACTAATCTATAGATGCATTTCCACGAGAAATGACTACATTAAGAAGGTTTAGTACAGTGGCTCTAATGAATATCAAAACAGGAATTAATTGACTTTATTGGTTAAAAAATTCATTTTTACGTTGTAAAACACAGAGAGATGATGTCAATAGCAATATAGAGAGAGATGAAGTCAATACTAATACAGAGATGAAGTCAATGCTAATAAAGAAAAAGAGATGACGTCAATATCAATACAGAGAGAGATTACGTCAATACCAATACAGAGAGAGATGATGTCAATACCAATACAGAGAAAGATATGAAGTCAATACTAATACAGAGAGAGAAAGAGATGATGTCAATACCAAAAGAGGGAGAGAAAGAGATGACGTCAATACCAATACAGAGAGAGATGATGTCAATACCAATACAGAGAGGGATGAAGTCAATATTAATACAGAGAGAAAGAGATGACGTCAATACCAATACAGAGAGAGTGATGATGTCAATACCAATACAGAGAAAGATATGAAGTCAATACTAATACAGAGAGAGAAAGAGATGATGTCAATACCAATACACAGAGAGAGATGAAAGCAATACTAATACAGAGAGAGAGAGAGAGATGAAGTTAATACTAATAGAGAAAGAGATGACCTCAATACTAATACAGAGAGAGACATGATGTCAAAACCAATACAGAAAGAGAGAGATAGCACTCGATGAAACGATGCGTTGATGGAGATACAATAGATTTTTGTTGCTTAGTCGTAGATTCTATATCAGGGGCCGGACTGTGCTATAAGCTGTCCTGTTAAAGGTAAAACCGTGACAAAACAAAAATCGAAACTTTAAAATAAAAGTTTACAAAAAACAGAACCTGGACTGAAAAAGTATGGAGCATTCTAGAAATCATCGAAAACAAATAACAGTAAAGCCTATTTTCGGATTAACTAATACTGGCATATTGAAGCTAATAACAATCGGGTACTAATAAAATCTAATTTGCATTGATTATGTTGAGTACCCAGACGGGCTTTAGTGATTATTTTTGTAAACCTAAAACAAAAGTGAGCAGCCATACAGATTTCCCGGTTGCATCATCAGATGCCTGTTTGGTGATTTATTTCGAACTCGGTAACTACCTGCCAGTCACTACATCCTTGCTCACCTAGTAACCCAGTTCTTCTTTTGAAAGCACAGCCGGTCTTTCCACGTAGCACACCTTAATCAGTTTTTCTGCTTCGATTAACCAGGCGAGTTCTTCGAGAGGAATCGCTACAGTTCTTCCTCATTAGAGAACCGGACTATCTCCTAACTCGAGCTCTGGTTACCTATTACACCGGCAAATATTACAAAAGCATTACCAGGTGGATACTCGAGGGAGGAGAATGTGACAGGAACACAATGGCTAAAGTTGATAACCAGAAATCCTTTAAATGCACGCCGGGCTTAATCGGACTGCTGCGTGGACTGTAATTTTCATGATGGATAAGTTTTTATATAGTCTAATCTGGCGTTAAGGATAATTGATGAAATAAAAAGGGATAATTTACCAGTATTCAGTAGACATACCATAGCTTTAACTAAACATAAAAAAAGAATATTGCTGCCTAAATACAATCTCACTTCTTCTTTTTTTCTGCGATCCACTGACCAGCCATAAAAATCGATTGCTTAGTTATCATTGCTGACACTTATATCCACTGTTTACTTTCTTTTAACTGACTGAATCATTTCATCCCTCTCTAGTTAAAAAAAAATTCTATGCATAATATTGCTGAATTTCTTGCAGCGGTCATCACACACACACACACACAATAAACGTTTAAAACTAGATCCATTCTCCCGCCATATTAGAACAAGTCAACCAAATTCAGGTAGTGATCTCGGACTCCATTAATTAGAATCTCGAATTCGTTCACACAAAGGCAGATAACTCCTCCTCAAGCACGCTTCTTTTCTGTCCCCAATATCTGTTCTCTCCACACCAGAGCGTTGTCTTTCCATCCCCGCTCCTTTGCCTACCCACCTAAGATGCAAACCGCGTCGATACAGCTTGCTATTACGCGCAGAGGTAACTGGAATTATATTACGTCGTTACAGAAGTTTTGTCGGTTTTTGTATTATGTTAATTTGGGGTTCATTCTTTGCCTGTTTGTAAAGGTGTATGTAGATTAGTTATATCTCGTTTTGTAGCGTGTGCTTTGGCGTACATTATGCAAAACCTACCTTTTTAAACATCATAAAATGGATATCTGTTTCAAGGTTCTGAGCGAGGCAGCCCGTAACATTAATCAGGCATGGGGCGAGGACACAGCAAATGAGCGCACAGTACAACGATGGTTTGAATAGTTTCAATCTGAAGGTGTGAGCCTCGAATATAAGGAAGGTAGCGGACGTCCTTCCAGCTGTGATGACGACCGTCTGAAAGCCTGAAGCCGATCCAAGAAAAAAAGTGCAAGAAATTGCTGGAGAGCTTGACGTAAGAACTGCAACTGTTCCACGGCAACTTGACGCAATCGGCCAGGTACAACAGCTTGACAAGTGGGTGCCTCACGAGTTGAATGAACAACAACAAAATTGTCGATTGGAAATCTGCTCTTCGCTGGTTATAAGAAATAAAAACGACTCATTTCTTGACCGAATCATTGTGTGATGAGAAAGGGATCGTTTACGATAATCGCAAATAATCAGCACAGTGGCTCAACAGTGACAAGACGCCTAACCACGTTCCAAAACCCAGCCTGCACCCATAGAAGGTCATGGAAACTGTCTAGTGGACTGCAACTGGTATGATCCACTATTACTTCTTGCAACCTGGCGAAACCATCACAGCTGAAAGGTACTGTCGTGAATTAAACGTTGTTCATCAGAAACTCTCCCAACGACAGCCTCTTTGTTGAATCAAAGAGGCCCAATTATGCTCCACGACAATGCTCATCCTCATCTTGCAAAAGTGGCTCTTCAGAAACTGAACACGTTGGGATACGAAGTTCTCTCTCACCCAGTCTATTCACCAGACCTTTCTCCCACAGGCTTCCACGTTTTCAAACACCTTGACAGCTTTCTCCCTATGAAATCCTCCAACCAAGCAGCAATTGAAACTGCCTTCCAACAGTTTATCAACTCCAGAAATCCAGACATTTTTTTCAAAATGGTATAAATGCGCTTGTAACTCGTTGGCAGAAGTGGATCGATTGTAATGGAACTTACTTTGATTAATCAACTTCACGTTCAGCGACGATATGAAGTCTCATTGTTGTGGTAAAAAAGTCGACAAAATGTTTGAAACAATCTAATAGATATTTAAACATCTTATTGACTT
The DNA here is from genome assembly GCA_018389105.1 of Nautilus pompilius. Lineage (NCBI taxonomy): Eukaryota > Metazoa > Mollusca > Cephalopoda > Nautilida > Nautilidae > Nautilus > Nautilus pompilius. The sequence continues at coordinate 485,994 of JACATO010001527.1, forward strand.
AGTAAAAAAAAAGAAAATATTTAACTAAATTTAGGAATGGCAATTGTGAATTTACTACACATTTAATCTTAACTCCTATAACATTTGGTCACCAGATAATATCAACAATAATTTTTTGCAAAATTGTTTCAGAACTTAAGTCGATTTTTAATAGTAGATCTAATCAGTAACTTTATGACCGAAAAATGGTATCTCTACTTTTATTAGATGAAGATGAATTACAACTCATTGAGCACATTTAGAAATATTCAAAAAGCGAATATTTCTTAATATGAACGTAGCCACTGCCCTGTACCCTATTGATGCTGTGAACACAAATCGAAATGAAATGTGCTGGCATAACGTTAACTTTTAACTTAAATAAGTCTATTATTTATTTTTAACTGTGTTAGTACATAATCATTATAGACATTAGCAAAATATTTTTTGTAATAAACTGCAAGTAAAAAGAAAATTTTAGTAAATTTAGGCATTCGATATTTTTAGATATGTATGGGCGACACAGTAGCTTTCCTGTAGGGGAGATCATAAAAACCTTCATTTGTGTCAAAGTTGTGCAGCGTGGAGTTCGTACGAGGTTTGAGGGCATTATTGGAACTACCAGTTACAGCACCACTAATTCCTGATCAAGCATAGATGATTTTATGATAGACGTTGTACGATTGATCTGCGATCACCTGACGTCGATTATAACCTCGATTAGAAACTTCTGGTGTTGTAACAGTAACTTACCCGTGTAGCAGCCAACCCAGGAATTCTCTTCCTTCTTGTCCTTTACTACATAAGACGGATTTCAAACAAACATTTGCAGTATCCAAACAAAAAATTGTTTGGCCAAAAAATAACAGAATTGACCAGTTTACGCTGTAATAATGCCAAAAACTTTAAAATCTGGAAGGATAAAGTTTTAGTTTGTTCGATAGTTTAAGGTCAGTCTGCCTTTTATTTAAAGATGTTGACACAGCCAAAAAAGTATTCTGAGAATGTCTGTCTCAGGTAAGTTATAAAGTACATCATTAAAGAAAAAACTTCGCGTTTAGCTGTTTAACTCCCGGTTTTATTCATTTTCTACATGGAACACGCCAAACCGACTGGAACTACAACCAGTATAGAAATTGCTTTATTACAGTGAAACGTGTGGTAACCAGTGGAAAGAATACCGTTTGTAACAAACAATGCCTTGAATATTTGACCATGGACAGAGAGAGAGATATGACGTCAGTACAAAGAGAGATGGCGTCAGTACAGAGAGAGAGAGAGCGAGGCGGATAACGTCAGTACAGAGACAGATGACGTCAGTACAGAGAGAGAGAGACGGATAACGTCAGTACAGGGGGAGAGAGAGAGACGGATAACATCAGTACAGACAGAGAGAGAGAGAGAGAGGCGGATAACGTCAGTACAGAGACAGATGACGTCAGTACAGAGAGAGCGAGGATAACGTCAGTACAGAGAGAGAGAGAGCGAGGCGGATAACGTCAGTACAGAGACAGATGACGTCAGTACAGGGAGAGAGAGACGGATAACGTCAGTACAGAGAGATGACGTCAGTACAGGGAGAGAGAGAGAGACCGACCATTCCCGTGTCGGAACAAAAGTTACCATTTCGCTAAAATAAAATTTTGGACTGGACTCCGTCAGAAGCCAATGTAAACGTGTACTTTGGAGGCTGGTAGAGGATTTCTGTGTTAATGGAGTCGGCTGTATAGCCGCTATGGTAGCCGTGCTAGTTCTTCGGTCTTGAGAAAAAACTTTGGCACACTTTCCTCCTGTACTACTCATCCGAACTGATGAATTCTGTTTTTTTTTCTTTTTTAAATGTGAAGTATTTATCTAAAACCTAAGAAATATCACCTATAGAAAGTTGTTTTTTTTTTTTCCATTTCAAAGATCGCTTAAAACAAAAAAGTAACGAGGCTCCGGTTCTTTGTCATCATATACACGTGATGTATATCTGTTTTTAGTATCATTCGTTGGCTTAGTTTGCCTGTTTATTTATTGCTCAGTCATGCATATCTAGGGGATCAAACTTGAAAACTTCGGAAAGTTATCTGATTGGAAAATTTACACAAAAAACAATGTACAAAAATATGTATAGTTTATAAGATAACATAACACCGAAAACTAATGTTAAAGGTAGATTTGCTTATAATCACAAACTGGTATGGTTGGGATACGAAACTGGTTGTTACAGGATTGAATTGTTACAGACCAGTTATCCTAATCAAATGTTAGATGAAACTATAATCGACGTCATGTGACTTATGGACGAGGCTATAATCGACGTCATGTGACTTATGGACGAGGCTATAATCGACGTCATACGCTTTGACCTTTGATGAAAAAGCCCTATTCTAAAGTCTAGAATATTCTGTTTTTACTGTTTTGTAATTGTTTTATGCGGGCCGACCATAGATGTAAAGTTTTCAATGATATATATATATATAACAGATTTATTATTCTATATGCATGTTGGCTCATAGCTGTTATATAAATATACGTATATTTATGCGAAACCGATCACAAGTCGAGATGTGCAGTTGTGAATGAGTTAAAAGAAAGAAGAAAAACAACAGCATTTCTTTCCTTTATTTCTTACACCACTTGCAGTAAGGTTGCGGCACCATTTCCTTAGTGTTACTATAAAAGCACGGATCGAAACAGGAAAGGAAACGGGATCAGCAAATAAAGTTCTGTGTTTTAATCTAACCAAATCCTGCCCGCTTCGTACTTACTTACCTGGTTAATGCACCAAGCATAATGATAGATAAAAACAAATACTTGATATATTTAGGATGACTGAGAAGTCGTCGCTCCCTGTTTATCTATTTATTTTTTAATCGTAACTTTTTATAGTCTAATGAAGATAGAAACTTAATTGTCCGAAAGATGATTTGACGCCATTCTCACGACGCTTTTCCGGTTTTTGTTGCGGGTGTTGAGATGTTGAGATCGCGAAGGGGAAAAATGGTTTGCAGCCAAAAGCACGTGGTTTAGAAGAGGGGGCCGAGGTGAGAAGCGAGGTGTTGGGCCGACGTCTATTTGCTGGCCATGGTTCAGGTGCGGCGTCGTGTGTTTGAGAAGATACGCTGATGGTGCAGAAGTTTCTGTTGGTGTTTGACTGTAATCGGAGTAGATGTCATAAGATTATCTTTGAAATGCCAGAAGAATAAAGTTACTATGCTTATTAGAACAAAGGTTGTAAAAGTTTTAAACAAAAAGTGACCTTTCAATCACCCCCTGTGTGTGTACGATATTTTATAACATTATCATGGAAAGTGTCACTGTCAGCGCGAAAACTAATGACTTCGTGTAGAATGTATACATGACTTGGTGTCTCGGGGGAGGTAACTCGAATAACTGGAATCGCCGAGGTGTGTCGCTGCGTCACAGCTGCGCAAAATCTGACAATATACGATTATACTTTCATTTTCATGTTGTCGCGTATCGAAAAACTTGTTTCGTGAGAGAGATGTCTTGAAAGATGGAACAAAAACGTTTGCTCTCTCTCTCTCTCCCTCTCTCTCTGTACTGACGTCATCTTTCTCGCTCTCTCTCTCTCCCTCTCTCTCTGTACTGACGTCATCTTTCTCTCTCTCTCGCTCCATCTCTCTCTGTACTGACGTCATCTTTCTCTCTCTCTCTCTCCATCTCTCTCTGTACTGACGTCATCTTTCTCTCTCTCTCTCTCCCTCTCTCTCGTACTGACGTCATCTTTCCTCTCTCTCCTCGTTTCTTTCTTTCCTCTCCTCCCTGCGTTCTTTCATCTCTCTCTGTACTGACGTCATCTTTCTCTCTCTCTCTCTCATCTCTCTCTGTACTGACGTCATCTTTCTCTCTCTCTCTCTCCATCTCTCTCTGTACTGACGTCATCTTTCTCTCTCTCTCTCTCTCTTCTCCATCTCTCTGTATGACGTCATCTTTTTCTCTCTCTCTCTCCATCTCTCTCTGTACTGACGTCATCTTTCTCTCTCTCTCTTCTCCCTCTCTCTCTGTCTGACGTCATCTTTCTCTCTCTCTCTCTCTCCATCTCTCTCTGTACTGACGTCATCTTTCTCTCTCTCTCTCTCCTCTCTCTCTCTGTACTGACGTCATCTTTCTCTCTCTCTCTGTTTTTTTTTTGTGGGATGCGAATAGTTTCAAAATCTCTTCAGAAAAAAACGCGCACATGCAGAGGGATTCTCAGATACCAGTTGCACGCCCTCTATCACGCGATGTCAAGAGCACCTACGAGGTAGGCAAGGATTATCATCTTTGGAAACCTCGCTGTTAATAACCGTGTGATGTCTCCATGGAAGACTTTGCCACACGCGGCAGCGGAAGCAGGAAGCGTATTCAATCCTTTTTTAAAAAAAAAAAATGAAACGGTTAGATGAGCATATTTTTGGGGTCAAAAGGGGCTTATTTTCTAGAAGTTTAACGACCCAAACTGCGCAGTTTCATGTATGGAATACGGCGGTTCGTACTTACAGGTCTTTTAATATCTTCGGTATTAGATACGCAGTGATATTTTAAATGGATATGCTAGAACGCGGATTATACACGTAGCTTCTTAACGGACCGTCACATTTCTGCCCGCTGATTAAAAAACGGCCAGATAGCTTCGGCAGAAGATTCCCCACGAGTCGCGCCCGGACAAGCTCGCTCGCGGGAGGAGGCGGCGGAAATTCGCGACCGGGCCGTAGTACATTTCGCCTCCTGGACTCGGTATTTCCCGGGCCGACTCGTGGAATCGATCGTAATAACCGGGCTTAGTCATCTCGCACGTTGACCACGAGCGAGGCAAACAACTCTTAGTCATCATCCCGCGCTGGTACTTTGTCAATATAATAATCCCGGCACGAAGACTCACTGTTTCTAGGCATGTCTGACAGCCAGCCAGCTAGCTGCTGCTGCTGCTGCTGCTGCTGCTGATGATGATGCTTCTCCGTTAGTCGTCGTTAGGTTTTTCAGTAGCTCTCTCTCTCTCTCTCCACCCCAGCACCTTCGGCACAAGAACCCCGCCCCCCCGGGATTATTTATTCAGAAATCTTAACGGTGAGCGATAATAATTTAATTGAATAAATAAATGAATTTTAAAAAAAAATCAATAAATCGGAAATTAAATCGTCCGTCTTTTTCTCGATTGCTTATCGACGAGCGTCTGTACGGGAGAAATCGATTTTTTTAATCGTCCAGATTTGTTATTGATCTCTTCAGATCAAATAGAAAACGTTTCAGGTTTTTTTCTTTTTTCGTGTTCTGTACGATTCCGTCCGTTCGTTAAGGAAAACAACAACAACAACAAAAATTGAAAATAAAGTAAAATGAATAATAATTTTAATAAAACTGCCGGTTTTTTGCCGAATTTAACCAAAGTAAAAAATCTGTTAACTTTTTCAATCAGAATTTTATGAAACAGCAGCTTAAAAGTTTCAGAAGAAGTGATGTAATCTCTATTTTAATCGGACCCGTGAAAGCCAACATTATTATTATTATTATTATTATTATTATTATTATTATTATTATTATTATTATTATTATTATTATTATTATTATTATATTGTTGTTTGTTGTTGTTGTTGTTGTTGTTGTTGTGTTTGTTTTTGTCGTGTTTTTGTTGTTGTTGTTATTTTTATTAATTATTCTTTTATTATTATTATTATTATATTATTATTATTATTATTATTATTATTATTATTATAAAAACTATTCAAATTAGAAAAAAATATTGGGTGCCCGTGTTTCTCCTAGAGATATTGAAGAACATTCTACAAACTCGAAAGAGTCATAAACTAAAATTCGCCTGCTGATGAAAAGCGAGTAGTCGTGATTAGTGTAGGGCGAACAGTTATTTTTTAAAGCAGCATTACA